>MJUU01027119.1:29687-96762 GCA_002080025.1 Modiolus philippinarum | reverse complement strand
TATTTGTATAATTGACTCATTTAATAGTTGAGTCTAGGTATTTATGATTGTAACTTTTATTTACAGTAATCCAGTGTATTTGAACCTTAGTATGATGTTTTGGTATGACAGCTCAGTATGATGTTATGATGATATTGCTGTCGGTGTAAACATATAAACTCAGTTTTGTATAATCTGTCACTATATTCAGCTGTGTATAATACAATTGTAGTATTCAATGCAGGTGTAAATTATAATCTTAAAGATAGAAATGAATTATCTCCCATTGATAATATTGCATTTCTGTATACTTTTTGTGGTATTTTTGAAATATGAATTATTGTATAAATTCATATAGATTTAATAGTATTTCAATAATTTACTATAATATGTAAAGGTTTCAAATCGCCAAATAGATGATTTTTATGAAGCATTATATTTATATTTTTGCAAGTTGAAGATTGGTGAAATCTAGTTGACTTTACCTTTTCGAATGTTTACACTGGATAGTTTATATAATGAAAATTGGCAATTTTACAGTTATGTCAATCATCACTTGGAAATCAGTTCTTACTGAACTGAATATATTAAGAAGTAACTTATCATCAGATACACTGTTAAATTTAATATAGGATTACATGAAATTGTGATGTATATGTTTACAAATGTGATTACTGTGATATTGATATATTTTTACTTAATATTGTTATTGTTATATTTTGTAGGGTTTAATTTAATTGTAATAAAGAACCCACGAAGTACAATGGTGTTATTTGGTTTTATCGCCTGAAAACTACACCCTTTTACATTTGTAATTTATCATGCTCCGCAATCTGTTGTATTATGATGTAATTTTTGATGATTGGATGACACTCAACTACAATTGTATTATCATTATATATTTTACTATAGTTATATTTGTAATTAACGAAGTTTGGGGAGACTTACTGTTTTTGCTGTGTTTCTTATTTTTATTATTATGTCACCCCAGACGAGTCGGGTGACATGTTATTATTCTACGTTTCTTCTTATTATTATTATTCTTCCAATAATTCTTGTCCACGCGATTATTTTTAAATGGCTGGACCAATTGATTTCAAACTTTGCACAAAGTTGGAACACCATCTGAAATTATTCACAATGCGTAAAGGATTTTCAAAATGGCCGCCATTTCCAAGATGGCCGCCAAAATACGTCAAAATTTCAACATTGTCGGATTTCAACGAAAATTGATTTTTAGGTAGATTTTGATGGCGCAAATAATGTGGAATCATCGAATGGGGAGTCTGGGGTGACATCGGCTATTGCTTGCAATTGCAAATCTAGTTATGTCGCCCCAGACGTAGTCGGGACGACATATTGTTTTTCCTCCGTTTCTTATTATTATTATTATTATTATTCTTATTATTATTATTATTATTCTTTATTATTCCAGCCAAAGTTTGTCCAGTCAATTACTCAGTGATGCAAGATCAGAAGTTCATGAAACTTGACATGAAGTTAGATCACCATATGAAGATGTGCGTTTTAATATTTTTTTCAAGATGGCCGCCAAAATACGTCGAAATTTCAACTTTGTCGGATTTCAACGAAAATTGATTTCTAGGTAGATTTTGACGCTGCGAACAGGATGGAATCATCGAATTGGCTGCCAGGGGTGACATCAGCTATTGCTCGCAATTGCAAATCTAGTTATTATTCTTTTTCTCGCGTTTTCCGCCTAAACTTTGTCCGACTGATTACTCGGACACTAGTGATTAAATCTCAACCAAACTTCACAGCATGATGGAACACCATCCCAAAATGTGCATTCGAGTCTTGGAATTTTCAAAATGGCGACTGATGTCATGGAAATGGTAAAAAGGGCGGGAAAATCATAGTGCTCAGAATTGGATGAAATTTTGTGGGAAGGTTGCCTTACATGTGTAGAATTCGGTTCAAGTCTCCAAGACTTCAAAATGGCGACCGTTGCCATGGAAACGGTAAAAAAGGCGGGAAAATCAAAGTGCTCAGAATTGGATGAAATTTTACAGGTAGGTTGCCTTACCTGTGTAGAACTGGGTTCCGGTCTCAAAGACTTCAAAATGGCGACCGTTGCCATGGAAACGGTAAGAAAGGCGGGAAAATCAAAGTGCTCAGAATTGGATGAAATTTAACAGGTAGGTTGCCTCACCTGTGTAGAACTGGGTTCCGGTCTCAAAGACTTCAAAACGGTGATCGTTGCCATGGAAATGGACAAATAGTGCGGAAAAATCAAAGTGATCAGAATTAAACGAAATTTGCTAGGAAAGTTGTTTAAAATCTGTGGAGCTCATCTAGAGCCATTGATTTCTGATATGGGAGTTCGTTTGAGAGACTTCTTGTGTTTGCATCCAAACACAATTAATAGTAGTTATTGTACCTATAAGCTGTATTGCTTTCGGAATAAAGAATATATACACAATATGTTACCAACTGATAATCGTCTTTGATGGGGTATGACCATAAAAATCACAAAATGGAAGAGGAATATTGTGACCTAAAGTGGTTTCAATTGGCCCATTGGTTTCAGAGCAAGAGATATTTGAATTAAAAGTATACAAGGGATGAACTATAAATTGACGGAAATGGGTGCCAAGGCTATACCCAGCTTTGCTCTTACTTCATAGTAAGTTCAAGACGGCCCCTTGCACCGGTTTGAGCACAATTCTTTGCTAATTGTCGAACAACTCTACATCTATGTTTTTTCTTGTCATGGATGCGGGATCGTCAACAAACATGAATTTAACTGGCAAAGTACTCTTACAATCACTGTCATCTGTTGCCCAACAAAATCACTAGTGTCTAAAGCTAGTAGACGATTACAACATATAAGACAAACACAGGGCACTCATCAAATCGATTGTAGGAAAACATGGCATTATGAAAAAGCGAGATGTTGGCACTTTAAACAGGTGGTCAGAATTACATTTCGAAATAACAAAAATAAATGCCAAAATTTGAAAGCACGATAGTATATCCATATGAGAAATTATCTCACGAACAAGTACACCATAACTGAAATATATAGAGAGCATACATCGGGGAATCTTTTTACGGACTCTACACTGCAGGAGAGACAAACTCCAGTCGTAAATGGTGAATAAAAGGATATGGAGTCAATGTACATGAGACAAAGTCTCTTCAAATACATGGTAAAAACATGCAAATGAACAACGCTTTTATGGTCGTTCTTCATCTTCAAGTCACAATGAGGCCTTCAACAATGACCTTTGCTCATACCTCATTGTAAGTTCAAGACGATCCCTGGCAACGGTTTTGAGCGGAATTCTTTGCTAATTGTCGAACACCGCTACATGTATGTCTTATCTTGTCACTGATGCAGGATTTTCAACAAACATTAATCCATTTTAATAACAATATGACTAATCGTTTTTTTTTAATTATTTTATTTGCAGAGGACGACCTATAGAGATAATTTTCGAATTTGGTTCCAATTAGCAAAATAATCATGTAGCGAAATTCTTTGAACGACTTTCCTTTCAGCCCTTAGCATCTCCTGTTAGATTATGATTTTTCACTAGCGGCTATCGTGAAGGTATTAAGATTATCAGGAGTTCATCCTAAGACTATTACAAATTTTATTTCCAGATAGTCTTGTATTACAAAGAAACTTTAATGAATGTCAAAATGTTAATTTGTTGCTTGCTTGGATCCTTTTAAATAATCGGCACAAAAGACGGTATATAATTTTTGTTCTCCAAAACCAAAGTACCATGGTACCATGGTACAGAATCATACAAAAAAACAATTATAAAATATTTTAACCAACGAATGTTGCACATAGAGGTGATACAAATGTAGGCGTTCACAATATATTATATATATGATGAAAAGAAAGCTTTAAGTTCTGGCTACCCAGGAGATTATACTTATATATTTGCCTAACACCAACATTGCAAGGGGAAAAATCTTAATTAAATTGAACGTAAATGATAACCGAATCGTCAGTCTAAAACGAAAAATGTAAGGACAATATACCACATGCAAGCTCTGGATTTACAAGACCAATTTTCATCACGTCACAGTATAGAAAGCGTCACGTCATAAAGCCTACAACGTCATGAATTATGTTTTTGAAGTACATTCTTGGTCACATGGGGCGGACATATTTGTGACTTAGGGCGGACAAACAATCACTGGTGAATCTAAATACCAGAACTAGGATATGGTCTATTGCAACGTCGGAAAAACAAACAAAGACATAACATGAGGACGGCACAGAAAAGATAATGAAGACGCACACATATATACAAAAATGAAAAAAATGGACCCAATCATGGGTGAGATCAGGTGCACCGATAGAGTAAGCATCTCCTGTTAATACGGTAGTAAATTCAACGTCAGTAAAGGAAAGACAAAATTTAGTGGCAAAGAGAAAGATCTGTTGTCATATTGGAATCAAATAACCCATAGTGGTCCGCAAGATCGGGATGTCGACAATAAAACTTCTGTAGTGATGACTTCAAGTTATTGGTACCATACCCTTTGCTAAATTTACAATTACACCATGCATCAAGTATATTGTTATATAAAATACTGGCGGGAATAATTGCGAACAGCTTGTTTTACACCCCCTCTGTAACACAGGAAAATCTTGCACCGCAAAAACAATGGATTCCCCTATCTGAGGTGGGAGGAAAATGGATCAGACACTTTCATGACTTGGAACATCTTCTCTATATCATGTTTCATAACTCAAGATTGTTATTTGTCTATAGTTTTTTGGGTCACTTATTTCATCCTTGTTTAATAAAAGAAAATAATATTTCCAACAAGACTTTATCAGTTTTAAACAGAATTAAATTTTTTTTTTATATTTGGCATAATCAAATGGGACGTACTTCTAATATATTCAATTACTATAAAATCCTCTCCACAGGCTTTACCATGTTTCTGGTGCTCTAATACATTATTTTATAAATTTCGGTATCAGAAATTTCACTATTTATTATTCCGTTTAATTCTGGGGTATTAAATAGACATTAGGTTCATTATCAATCAGCCAAGTGGTATCTGAGAAGACATCATTTGAATAAAAAGATAATGATGGACAGACGGATGCCAAATCATCCTGAACAATAACTGAAAACGTACAGGCTCAACATCATATGAGTACTATTGTTATTAGTTTTATATTAATTGTTTGATGGTAAATTTGCAGTGGAAAGCGTGCAATATGCGTAAGGAAATGCTTCAGAATATGTTCAAATTCAAGAAAACTGATATAACATTTGTAGTTTACAATAAATGTTCAAATTCTAAAATGAATTCATTATCATATTTGGTCAATAAAAAATTTCTGTTGTATGAAAGATAAACAACCTGGTAGAATTTGTTCAGTTGTGAATAATTAAGCGCAGACATTTAAATAGAATAACTTGTAATTAAATTTAACTATTCTTGGCAGTTAATGATTTCCTGACAACATCACAAATGGTGACATATCATTTCGAATTTTCTGTCAAAAAAATCCATACACAAATGGATTATAACATTCAAAAAGCTAATAAGGATATTTGTTTCAATATATTTTTTTCCGATAAATATTGTATCCTGTAAAATAGCAGCTAATATGATAAGTCTAAATCGAGGAATATGATAAAATGGGGTAACAACATTAGATGAAGAACAAAAATACAGGCGTTTTTCCTTTCCTTGGTTTTGCCATGTATTTGTAGAGACTTTTTCACATGTTCATTTACTCCATTACCTCTCATTGTTAACGATTTGAAAATGTCATCACTTAGGATCTACAATTTTTCTGCTTAACATTGTTTGCATGACTTAAAGTTCAGTGTTTAAAACCTAGCTTCATTAACCTACAGTAAAATAAATTAACAGTAACTTCGGTACTTTTGTTATTTATTACCACTGGACTGACACCTCTGCTGATTGACTGTTAGTCCCGAGGGTATTCACCAACCCAGTAGTCAGTACTTCGGTACTGACCCAAAAACCGATTTTATTTAAATTTGCAATATGTAAATTTTACAAAATTTCGTTTAAAACTAAGGGGTATCTTCCTCGTGCAGAGCTCCGTCCTTAGCTGAATTTTGGCTTTCTTATTTTGATCACTTTGGTTATTTTTTCTCGATCAGTTTCGGTTAATGGACTTCCAAATGTTTTGGTTTGATCTGCACTGATAAGACATACGTTGTCGAAATGCGCACATGCAGAAAATAAATTAACAGTAACTTCGGTATTTTGTTATTTACAATAATTTATTCCATATAATTCAGCCCCGTTGACATTGAGTACATTTCGAGTGTGCTGTTGTGTTAAGCTTTAATCCTTTTGTCGTGTTGTAAAAAAGGTATAAACATTTCGGACATTTCAAAATATTTAAAATATAGGAAATTATTTATTTTAAGAATTTGATTAGCAAGTATTTCAAGTGCTATAATATTTCACGTCTTTTAGACAATTGAGTTAATCGTGTCATAATATTAATCCCTGTTTTCATGTTAAAATGTGTATATCAATTAGCGGCTCTGTTCGCTCAAGAATTTCCTTCTTTGTCCAGATTTCCTTATTTGTCCGTTTTTGTATGTATTGTTATTATTTGTTCAACCTTGTGCTAAGCTATCTATAATCCGTTAATAGAATTTATCGCCCTTTTAGGTAAAATTTGTCATGTCAATACAATCAATGTAAATTATATCATAAATACTTTTTGTATACTTAAAAACTTCAGATTGGATTTCAGTATCGAACTGTATAGACCATCTCTGTAAAATTCTGTTAATTATTTGTCAAAGTTACAAAAATGTATATATTCATTGTTGGATTTATTAAATCATATATTGAAGTAACCAGAGTCTGTGTTAGTGTCCATCATCAGAACTTCGTTTTATAGTGACATTTTATGCATTATTGTTGTGTGCACGGCACCAGGCCGGCAACCATCTTATCTGCACAGGAGACGCACAGAAGTCTCGCTGTGACAATTGTTGGAGTTAACCCGGGCGTGCTGGCTCTTTAGCTCACGGCACACGATCATTGTACCTCGAGCAACAAGTGAGTTCCAGTTCCCCAGATGTTCAGTTGCGTGGAGAAAGAATACATGCATGATGGAATATAACTTCAGGCCAGAATGGAGACCATGGTTTTTCGAAATGTGTCGAAATCCAGCGTGCGCTAGATGTGGAAACATGCACAGAACTTTATTTTGTTTTGCCAGTAAAAATGAGATGTTTTACGTGTCACCAGTTTGGACATTATGCGCGAGTGTGTCATAGAAAACTTGTAGGAGTAACTCAGAATAATCTCGAAAAATTTAGTGAAATTAAACAAAGGACAAAGTCAAAATCGCAAAAGGAACGTGATTTAAAGCGTTTGCAGAAACATTTGGACTCCAAAACTGTGTTACGGAATTTACCCTTTTCGAGATTAAGAGACAGTGCATTTAAATCCTGCACGGATGTAACCAGCGTAGTCAAAGATTAACTATCATGTGCTAAACGGAAAATGTGGACCCAAGAAACTAAAATTAAGAATCAAGAAGACGAAATTGAAAATTTAAAACAACGGATAAATTCATTGTAAACAGAAAGTGATCAAATTATTGATAACTTAAAAAAAAATGAGGAAAAACCAGTACAATCCATAAATTGTGACAAGTGTCCGAACTATTTGAACCGTATTCGCAATTTGGAAACTAGTGTTCAAGGAAATTTAAATGTAATCAATATCGCAAGAGAACAGCATCATGAATTGTGCGTACAAACGAAAATTCCATTCTTAATATTCAGGTTGACCAGTTTATGAAAGAAGTTTCAGATTTGGAAGAAAAACTTAAAACCGTGAAATGTGAAAAGGACCATCTTCAAGATGCTTTGAACGGGACAGTTACAACTCCGCAACCTCAATATAATCACTATAGATATTATCGATAACAACGAAGCCCGAGGTCGTGCTTCAAGGGAAGAAGGGACGAGTTGTCATTTTTGGAACTTTCGGACATTTAGATTTGGAAAGTATAATCAAATTGTCATTTCATAATTATTTCTGGACTTTAAATTGATATTATTGTGTAAAATGTCGAGTTTTTAATCCTCTTACATTTACTTATTAACTTTACAGTTTTAGAGACATTCAGATTAGTTTTTTTCTCCGGTACACAAAAGATAATTTGCATTTGTTAATTATTATATTTGTGCTAATCGACTTTAATCTGACATGGAATATGTCACTCAAATTAAGTATTGACATGCATATTCAATTTGTTATAAATAGTATTTGATATTTTGTTTTAGCAGATTGGATTTCAGTATTGTACTGATCGGAACCATCTTTGTAAAATTGTTATATTCTATGCTGAACATATTAAATTATTATTCGCGGTAACCAGAGTCGTTGTTGCTTAGAACTAAGTGTGCAAAGTTACAGTTGACACTTAGATTCACTATTTAGTATATTGTCGTTTTGTGTGCGCGGCGCCAGGCCGGCACCCATCTTATCTGCACAGGAGACGCACAAAAGTCCCGCTGTGACAATTGACTAAAAGTACTCCCTAAAATCCTGATTTTAAATAATCTGGTAGATAATATGGTAGAATATGATAGAAATATTACATTTCATAATGAAATATAAACATATTTTATTTCTGACAGAAGACAAATGAACCAAATACAATTTTTCCACTTTGAACATCTTCTCCATCGTTTTCATATATACCACGTTCATATATATAGATTACACCACAAGATCCCGTTCATTACCATATTTTATCCACTAGAGATAGTTAAATTTTAAAATTCTAATTGCGAAGCTTGCCGAGCATATTAAAAATTTTAAATCTAACTTTCGAGAGTGGATAAAATATGGTAATAATCGGGATGAAGTGGTGTAATCTTTTTCTCTAATGATCAGTGATAAACGCCGAGAATTGTATTACGAATAGATTTGGCGGGAAATAGCACGGGGCTTTATTCAACATACGTTGAATAAACAAAATTTATCTAATGGGTCAAAACCGGTTTAAATTTGACATCATTAGAGAAAAGTGTTTTTTAATGCAAAATTATGTTGACAAGACTATTGAACGATACATAAGTTGTGATATAACATATGACATTTAGAATATCATCTTGTCAATAACAGCTACAGCTTACATCAGATATTCAGACAAAAGTTTAAGTTTCCAAATATGTTAAGGTCAGTTTGTGTCAGAAGCATACAAATTGCTGTTAATAATATGTTCGGTAAACAATATGATATATAGGTTATCTTATTACTACAGCAAGGTCACTGGTGTTACACTTCACAGACAGAAATATGGAAGACCAATTCCATTCTTCTTATTCCTGCTAATGAGTTTAGTTATTAGTCAGGTGTTCCTGTATGATTTTGATATCTTTTTGTCGGGTTAGACACTATGACCTGGGGTCTATGGACTATGTATTTGAAGTCATATTTGATTTAAATACTAATTAAATAGACAAGAAAGATTAATGATTCTTACAGGACCACATATCAAAGATTCAGTCTTTTACAAAGTGCGAAGAAATTATATTTCCTCTGAAGTGTAGCCCAGCGAAACGACAGAGTAAGACGTAACATTTTATACACTATTTTGACAACATCACTGTGTCAAATGGAGTACGGCAAAGGTTGTTTGGTATCTACTTCCTGTTATCACAAAGAATTAAAAAACGAGTGACTTAACCAAATATGTTGGTTAATGATAATCTTATTTGTTAACAGAATATCGAATATAGAGTAAAATTAGAAAATTTATATATTCTGAAGTAAAGGAATAGACTCAAACTAAAAGTGAAAGTTTACGTGTCTGGTATTTGTTCACTGATTACATTTTACCAAACATGTACCCTTTCATTTTGATTTCTCTGTAATTACATTGTTTTCTAGCAAATAAATTAAATTATTTTCTTTTCTTTGTCTGAATGAATATTAATTCGTGTTTAATTCTGAATGCAAAATAATTCTCATGTATATTTTTAATTTCTTAAAAACACGAAGTAATTACCAAACAACCGTTGCCGTACCCGATTGGACACAGTGTCAAAAATCCATACACAAATGGATTACAACATTCAACGAGAAGCTAATAAAGATATTTGCCTAAATAAATTTTGTCTGAGGAATATTGAAGCATGTAAAATAACAGCAAGTATATACTGCTCAACAAAAGAAACGATACACGGTTAGTTTTGTAAATATTGTATTTCGCAATTTTAAGTTTTTATTCTATTGTATTTATTTTTCAACGCCAAAATGAATTTGTTTATTCCATATTCGAATCAATTCCGAAACGGACACGATAAAAATCCGGGGAAGAAGTTTTCGACTTATCAACGAGTTAGGAGTTTACTGATGGATGATTTAAATTGCTTGATGTCAAAAATTTGGACAATTCATCAGGTAAAAAATTTGCCATCTTAAAAAGTGGAAAAGAATATCTCATTTCGAAGCTCCGTGCAAGCTAAAATCAACGTGAACAAGGACTTAGCAATGGCAGGCCGTCGTTGTTGATTTTGTCCCTCACAATTTATTGTGACTATGTAAAAAAGAACAAACTGATGACTTATCATTTCCCTAAAGGGAACGTGCTTATCAAATGACGAATCGCACAGGAACAGATCCAGTGAGACGTCGAAACGTCAAAATCGCACAAAATGTGTTTAACACTAACGAGAACGTTGTTGAAAATTGAAAAAAGACCCGATAATTTCTGGCCGTAATAGCAACTGATGTTTAGGTCAGTCGGTTCAAAAATATGGGACGACTTGGCCAATGGTAGATATGAACATACTCACTTTTTACGTCTGCAAACAGAAATTCCGGATAATGACATTGGCCGTGACCTGATATATTTCTGTAACTGCTAACATCATTTTTGTATAATGATTATTCTTACGTGGAAAAAATATATTGTGTCTATGAGTTATAGTTTCCTGCGAATAAGTAAAATATTATCTTTGAAAAAATCTGTGTAACGTTTCTTTTGTTGAGTAGTATATAAGTCAAAGAATGTGATAAAATGGGGTAACAACAATAGACGAAGAATACAAATACAAGCGTTTATCCTTTGCTTGGTTTTACCGTGTATTTACATGTACATTTACTCTATCCTCTCATTGTTAAGGATTTGAAAATGCCATCACTTAAGATTTGTCTTGTTTCTGTTTATTATTGTTTGCAAGAATTAAAATTGGCATTGAGTTGTTCAGTTAAATGTAACTTCAGTTTCTCATTTACAATATTTTATTCCATAAAATCCTCGCGTCGTCAATATTGAATACATGTTTAGTATATCTATATCTTAATATGTCTCCCCAGACGTATGTCGGGGCGACATGTTGTTATTGTTCTTATTCTTTGCTATTTTTATTTTTCATTATTATTATTATTATTATTATTGTCGCCCCAGATTAAGTCGGGGCAACATATTGTTTTTGTTTTGTTTCTTCTTTTACTTCTTATTATTATTCCATGTTATTATACCTTACATAATAAGTAATTGATTCTATTGGTTCAAATAAAGTCACATGACATAAAATAATCTGGATATTTTCCTTGAAATTGGCACAAAGGTTGAATAACCTTTACAAAATACTCATGTCCATGGAATATCCTAAATTATTCACCGGTGAATAACCCTTGAAAATTTAAATGTATGGTGGTTAACCATGTTTTGTGAAATTTTATAGTATTTTCATAAAAAAAACCCTAAAAATATCGATTTGTATTGATATAATTAAATATAAGGATGTTGTCGGTCGGATTTTGGTTGCATCTGGTTGCAGTTTACTCTGTATTGTCTCCCATTTTAATTACGTCATGATCGTTTGTACACAAATGGCAGCTGCCAGTGTCAGGTTCGATGAGGACTGGGACTAATATATTGACAATATATTAGTCCCAGATGAGAATTTGGACCAGCTCCTAGCTAATAAGGACACCGACAATACTAAAAAGGCAACAAAAATGGCATTGGCATGCTTTGCGCAATATTCTTTTGACAAATCATGACAGGGAGTTCAACTTCGAAACACGAGAAGCCTTGAAGGGATAAAGGTTTGGCCTGTCTAGGCATTTCCAGAAGGAAATGAATATTGCGATCATTAAAAGCGATAGGTTCATGATTATGTGGGAAAAAACAAAAGAAATGTGTTATATAGGTTCATTGTTTTGTGAAGATTTTCAATCTTTCATTACTATGGGCTTAGAGAATGCATTATGTCAACTGTACATGTACTAGTAAGTGCGTTCAATTCAGTGGCGGTTCTTCCAAGTCTACATAACAGTTTATTTTAGTGACAAATCAATGACCATGAGGAATTAATGGTTTATAAGCAACACCGAATCAAACTTACAGATATACTGTAAAAATTGATTTCATAAACAAATAAGGTAATATTATTTTAAACAAGGGAACAAAATAAGGAAAGGGTGATTCACCGTCTGATCATGGGTTATTGTGGGACATTAGTTTTTCATTGTTTTCAATTGAAATCATGACGTCATAATCAACACTTAAGGCCACGAAAACCGATGGCGATGCTCCATGTTTATATGATGTGTCAAACTAGGGTAAATCCAAGATTAGTTCAAGTTTCTCCCAGAGATATCGGTTTTGGGCAAGACGTCGTGTTATGTCGGAACACTGACAATGATATTTACATTTCTTGGTTTCATATTTACTCGATAAAATCCATGAAAACTAAGAAATACGAGGAAAATATGCATAACTAAATGCAAGCGAGACAAGATCACATGCAAAGCAGTATGTGATATCAACAGGGAAAAAAATCAAGTGATTTCATTATTTTACATACATTTAATTTTTTTTTTCAAATATTTTATCCATTGTTTGTTCGGTATAATAAAACATTTACGGCCCTCTGAAGAGGTGAATATCTAAAATTGTCAACCTACTAGGGTTATTTCCCTCGGGCTAAAGCCCTCGGGGAAATAACCCTGGTACGGTTGACAATTTTAGATATTCACCACTTCAGAGGGCCGTAATTGTATATTATTATTTTTATTATCTATTATTATTATTATTGTTCCACACATTCATGTCCGGATTATTTTGAGAAACCGGCTTGATGTAATCAAATGAAACTTGGCAGGTAGTTAGATCACCATAATGCGGGTTAATAGTGCAGGTTAATAGTGCAGGCTACCAAAAAATTGTTTCAATATGGCAGCCATTTCCAAGATGGCTGCCAAAACACGTCAAAATTTCAACGTTGTCCGAATTCAACGAAAATTGATTTCTAGGTGGATTTTGACGCTGCCAACAAAATGGGAGCATTGAATATGCTGCCAGGGGCGACATCAGCTATTGCTTGCAATTGCAAATCTAGTTTTATATTGCTGTTGTGTTAAGCTTTAATCTTTTGTTGTAAAGTGCTCCCTAAAATCATTATTTGAAATGAACTGATAGATACGTAACTAAGAACCGAACCGTCAATCCAAAACGAATAATCCAGAGACCACGGCAACATCGGAAACAACAAAGAAACAGGAAAACAGCATGAGTACGGCACAGAATAGATAAATAAAGACACTCAAACACGAAGATTAACAACACGGACCAAGTAAAAAACCATGGTCGAGATTAGGTACACATGTAAGCATCTCCTGCTTCCTATACAACACCTGCCGTGTTGGACATATCAAATCTGGTTGTAAAGTCAAATCTGGTGGAGGAAACAATAATAAAGCTTTAATGGGAAAGATCTGTTGTCGTCTGGGAAACAGATGTCCCAAAGCGGTCCACAGGATGTTGATGTCAACCGTAAACCTCTGGAAGGATGAATTCAAGTTTTGGGTAACATACCATTGTTAAAGTAGCTTATGTAGATATGCTAGAAATACAACATTTTATATTTTATTTTCAAAAGAAGACAATATGAATCTAACACCTGGGCGAGTGTCAGACAGAAAAATCTCAGACACCCAAGCGTAAGAGTTCAAGTACTCGAACGAAGCTTGTTGAGTCCGAGAAGCTGGAAATCTTACCAGAGGGTGTCTGAAATTTTTTTTGTCGGGCACTCTCACTGGTGTTTAATTAATTTTCTCCCCTCCTCAGCATCCAAAACGTCAAATTAGTGAATTACTTCCCTTTTCCCGACGTCAGAATGGATGAATATTTTACGAAAGGATATGGAGTAAATGAACATGACATCATATCACATATGTTAACTCCAACTGCAATAATTTTAATTAGCTGTATGGCTGTATGAAGCACGCGTCTGAGTACGGGGTTATTTCGGTGCCAAAGATTTAAGCATTTATGACATGTTTTTGTTCAAATTTTGTCATTCATATGACTTCATGCTTTTATTAACTTGTATTAAATTATATACTTTTCGAGTCATATATACTTAGACAAGTATATTGTTTTAATAAAATACTTGCGGGAATAATTGCGTACAGCTTGTTTTACACCTCCCTCTGTAAAACAGGAAAATCGTGCACCGCGAATACAATGGATTCCCCTTTCTGGAGTGGGAGAAAAATTGATAAGACACTTTTTTTACTTGGAATATCTTCTCTATATCATGTTTCATAATAGTGATTTTGTCTAATGCCAAATTATGTCGACAAGACTATGTTGTGATATATTGTATGGTTGTTATATTTTGCGGGGTATTCATTTTCGCATTATTCGCGTTTAACACGATAGCAAAAATTAATACCCGCGAAGAAACATTTCACTCTAAACGTGAATATAAATGAACATAATTACTTTAAATAAAAATCGGCGAATATAAATCCTGCAAATAAAACCAACTGAAAACTGCGCAAATATAAAGCCCTTTACAGTAACAAATACATTTAGTACATCTTCTTGTCAATAACAGCAATATTCAGACAAAGGTTAAAGTTTCCAAATATATTTAGGTCAGTTTGTGTCAGAAGCATACAAATTGCTGTTAATGATATGTTCATGATCAATAAACAATAAGGGTTGACTTATTAATGCAGCAAGATCACTGGTGTTACACTTTAAAGACAGGGAAATATATGGAAGATCAATTCCATTCTTCTTATTTCTGCCATGTGTTCATTTATCTGTAAGGTGTTACTGATTGATTTTGATATCTTTTTTTAGGGGGGGGATCAATATTTGCGTCTATGAACTATGTATTTGAAGTCATATTTGATTTCGATTCTAATTAAATTGACCAAAAAAAATTCATACTTAACCACAGATCAAAGATCGAGTCATTTTACAGATTTCAGATTTTTATTAGTGAACTCAGACACATACATGTGCAACAAGAGGTCATATAACAATACAAATAAATATAATATAAATGACAGAGTGAATTAAGTAGACAAGATATAGCACATTAATACAGTATGTAATTAGAATAACTTATTTAACTTACAAATAAATACAGCTATATTTGATAAAACCTTGACGTTGCATAACGATAGCATGCCCTTCAATTTTATAGTAGTATTGGGATAAGTAAAATAATATCTAGGTATATATTTTTGTCTTAAATCAGTGACAGCGCTGTCTGTGCAGAGGTAGAAGTAGTTAAATTCGTCGCCAATTCCACCTCTGCACAGAGTACACGTCCTTTCATTTCGGGGAGTACCATTCCATCTTCCTACTTCAATTGGTAATTTACAATTTGACGTTCTGATTTAAGATATATGTGTTCCTCCAAAATCAGACATTTTGTTTTAATAGTTTTCAAACTTAAATTCTGTTTTAAACAATGAATAAAATTCTCCTCGGGATGAATGTTCAATATCAGAGAACCATCTTTGTATAAATTGGTCCTGAAGTCGTTCATAGAGTACCAACTTCAAAACTCGATATTCAACTTTAATTTGATTTGAAAAAAATATATCCAAGCCCTGCATTGTCAAAAATAGATTTTAACATGAGATGTCCATTTAAAACTAATATTTTCATCAACTTATAAATTATAAATTAATTAATAAAAAATGCCACTAAGCTTGGTCTCATTCTGCATTAGTTTACATCAAAATGACACCATTCTCAGTTTAACTTGAATGTTTAGAGGATGTCTTTCCAATTCTCCATAAAACATGAAGTTTGGGGTAGAGGTTCTCACACCCAGTATTCGCGTACAAAACTGCAAATGTATTTTTTCAATGAGTTCAAGATTCTCAAAACCCCAAACCTCAGATCCATACAAAATAATAGGCTCAACCAATGTATCAAATAATTTTAATTGGATATCTATAGCTATTTTTTTTTATTTCTAACCTTTATATATATAGAAAACAAATATTTTTGTGATTGCTCCACTAATCTTTTCCTTGACTCGGAAAAGTTACCATTATATTTAAAAACAATACCCAGGTATGTAAGAGAATCCACAATTTCTAACTCTGTACCATTAAGCTTAAAACTACAATTTCGCCTACGTTTCCTTTTACTAAATATAATCACTTTTGTTTTATCCACATTTACCGATAACTTTCAATAATCACAATATTTTTTAAAAGTGTCCAAAGCTTTTTGCATACCATCTACTGTTTCTGAAAAAATGACCGTATCGTAAGCGTAAAGCAAGACAAATAATTTAAAAAAAATATGAAGATTACTTAGGATTTTTTTCGCGCAAAATGTAAGGTGGCAAGGAATCAAATAGTTCTCCAAATCGTTTAAAAAGATTGAAAATAAAAATGGGGATACATTTTCCCCTTGACGGACGCATTGCATACATGCAAAAAAGTCAGAAGTTTCATCCTTATACATTACACATTATTTAATATTATCATAAATGTTATAAAAAATTCGGAAACACTTTCCTTTGATACCATAATTTTGTAATTACTTCAACAAACCTACCCGCCAAACAGTATCAAAAGCCTTGCGGAAGTCTACAAATGTACAGTATAGACTTTTTCCAAAAGAAAAGTATAACGAAATTAAAGCATGCATAATAAAAATATTTTCAGTAGTGGAGTACCCCTTCCGAAAACCAGATTGACATCTAGAGATAATATTAAACTCGTTTGACAGAAAGGTTAGTCTACTATTGATAACTGAAGTAAACATTTTACCCAAACAACTTATAATTGTTACTCCTCTATAGTTGCTGGATCTATTGCATCGCCTTTAGTGTTGTATATTGGACGAATAACACCGGATAACCATGTTTCTGGTACAATTTCGGAATTTGACAAAAGATTAAATAATTTACAATAAATGGACACCAGCTGTGGTGACGAATTTTCAAAATACTCATTTACAAAATCATCTAAAACCAGCAGCATTACCATTTTTTAAATTTTTTATTGCCGTCACATATCTCCCCATTTAAGATAATATCGTAAGTCTCGTTATCACAAACGTTATCAAGGAAAGTGTCAGAATCATTCATATTTACATCATTTTCATTTAATTGCTCAAAAATATTCTTATAATGTATCAATATAGGTATATCTGCATCTGCTTTACTACACCCATTCATATTATTCAATAATTTCCACATTTGTTTGGCATAAGATTTTGAGTAATCTCTTAATTTTGCTGCATTTTTTTCTTGAAATTCTTTAAACATTTATTCATTTCCCTTTTAAAAGCCTTGGCTTTCATATTAAGTTCGAATTTTGTTTCAACAGAATTGTAAAAACTATATCTATTTTGACCTCATGAAAAGAATCTCTCGTTTCTTTACTATTTCTATCAAACCAGGGTTTTTTAGTTTTATCGCTTGTTTTGTGTTTACTTGATGCATACCCGAAAACCGATTTGGCCGTGTCGACAAATATTTTTTGTAGGTCCGACACAATATCATTTATGCATTCTTGCGTAACACCTTGACCCGTAATCACATAAGTTTTTCATCTAAACTGTTCACATGACCATTCTCATCAGCGAGTATATCATTTACAAACTGATTACTCTTAGACTGATTCCATTTAATGTGTTTTCTACCTGGATTAACTTTTGGAAACTTTTCATGATTTTTAAGCATGCATGTGTACCTGACAATGTAAAATGTATTATGTTGTGAATATCGGAAAACAATGGATTATAGTCACAAATATGAAATTCAGAAAAACATTGGAACAATAATGGATATATTGTATGTAGTACGACCAATTTGTTTATCATTATGCAATCTACCATTTGCAACGATTGATTGATTGATTGAATATTGTTTAACGTCTACTCAGCAATATTTCAGCTATATCAAGACGAGAACAAGTTTGTTGATAAATAATCACTTTCGGGTATGGAAATGGCCGTGGGACGGGAAATTCTGACTGCCACTGGAAAAGTAGGGTGAAATCGTCAAGGGCGGGGAATTTAGCCTTGTAGCCGATCACCTACGGACCACCCCAAAAAGGAGCTTGCTACAAGGGTTCTTTAACGTGCAGGAAGCGTGGCATTTCTTCCAACACGTGGACCTGAGTTTACATCCCATCCGAAAGATGGGTTGTGTATTTATTAATCCCGCACAACCACGGAATGGGTCCTATTTCTATATCCCGGGACCCTCGGGGTCAGCCTCCGTTTAGGAGGGGTCACAACGAGAATTGAACATCGTTTACATAATTCTTATAATTTAACAGTATAAGAATTTACTCTACCTGCATCCTCAATGCTTCGATCAAGAGCAACACCAAGTGGAGTTAAAGTTTGGTAAGTATTCATATTTTCATTAATATCATCATCTGTGATATCAAGTATGTCATGAAGTAAATTTTCATCAGGTATAATAAATCTGGTTGCTTTGCCGTTCTTGCATTAAAATCACCAACCACTGCAATATATTTTGATTTTTCAGAAAATTTCATATCATTTTCTATTTCAATAAAGCAATTATTAGACGCATACCTTGTATTCTCAGGTGGTATAATAAACACACCCAATACACACTTTTGACTCTAGGGACAAGTCGATTTCAACCCACTTAATAAATTCTGAATCACTATGTAAAAAATGAATACAATGAGAAAGGCTATTCTTGTAAATGACAATTATACCTCCTGATTTCTTTGTATATTTTTTCTGTATTTAAAATGATACGAGTAACCCTCAGGTAAATCTAAAATATCAAACTCATCAAGTTTAGTTTCTACCAAAAATGTTTTGATTAGTTCAACAAAATCAGGATTAATTAGTTTGGCCTTTACAGTCATTTTATAGTTAGCTCGACCAGTGTGGCTGGCAGACAAAAAGTCAGTCTACAACTTTACCTACTGGACTAATAATTGGTCTTCATTACCTTTTGTGGACTAATTTTTATCTTTAGAAATGTATTTAGTAACAGATCATCTAACACGTAATTAGTTTGTTTGGTCATAAAATCCCTAACACCTTAATTGAAATTCATCTAGTAACACCTGATTTGTCATATAATCCCTAACACCTTAATTGAAATTCATCTAGTAACACCTGATTTGTCAATATTTTTTTTTAGTTTTAATCCAATCAAATTTATGTATAATCATTTATCTTTACACATTTACAGCCTGCCAATGCCTTAAGGAAAAACAAGTTTTTTTTAATTTGTTTTGTAAAGAGCAATCAATGTTGATTTGGATTAGTGTGCCAAACATAAGGATTTTGTGCTATATGAAGTGTACTAAATAAATTTCTAAAGATTAAACAAGATGACAAAAGATAATAATAGTAAATTGTCAGTGAAGCAGGCAGTTTTCCAGTAGTTTAAACAGACTTCTAGTCAGTCTGGCCAAGGTATCTATAAAATGACTGTAAACCACAAACATTCAAATAAAATACATTAAGTTTATTACAGTCTAAACACAGTTACCGTACCCAGTGTTACTACTAGTCTGTCTTATACTCTGCTGGACTTGCTACTACACTGCTTGATTGATTATTATTTTGTTTTGTACTGCCCTGATAGGTGACAAATTTCTTTTCAACTTCATTTAGTAACGCACTAACTACCTGATAATCAGTTTGTTTGTCATTTAATCCAATCAAGAAGTCAACAATTTGCTTTGTTGATTAATTTAGTTGTTTGTAACATGTAGCTGTAGGACAAGAAATGTGTCCAAGTTTGACAGTTAAGAAGAATACAGAATGTTTCGATTGGTCATTTGAAATTCGATCACATTGTAAACAACCAATGAGTAAATTTGCAATCCCATTGAAGTTTTTTATGGATCTTTGCAACACCATTGTAGACAGTCCCAAAATGTTGCAACCTTAGCTACTTTGCAATACTTACAGAAATTACTATCAAGATTCGTGATTTTACTATAAAATAAGGACTAAAATGACAGATCACTGATATAATCCAATAAAGATTCTGACCCGTCATATTAGCGATTAAATTTAATAAACTCCTCCAGAAGCAAAGTTGCAATAACAAACCCATTGTAAGCAATATTATAGGGTTATAGAATGGGATTTTTCATATTGGTCCTGTATTATATCCAAGGACAGTCGTATGGGGCCGAGGACAGCCGTATTGGGCCGAGGCAACGCCGAGGCCTTTATTAAATAGTTATGTAAAACTATGCTATCGATTCAGTGGCAACAAAATGAGCGAAGCACTAGTCAGTAATTTTTATGTTTGCTTTTCCTTTATCCTCAGGTTTATTTTCATGTATTTCTGCTAAGGGGAACAGCCTCAAACATTTGTAAATTTGACTGTGACTGCGTCTTTAATATATGACGGCATGGATAAACATTGAGATGTCCGTCAGCCACGCGAAGGACTCAAGTTCAATTCAGCGATTGGTGGTTACCTGAAAAAGTTTTACTTTTCTGATCTTCGTAGCATTTTGTGTTGAAATCTGATTGTTGACATGTTTGAATACTATGCTGTTTCATATTAAACAACACTGAACTATCAAAGTATTTTTCAGAATGTCAACAAACCAGCGTTGTCATTGATGTCCTTGAACTTCTGCAAAATTGAATGTAGAAATACGGGATCGGATCCCGAAAATGAAACTGAATTTCCGTTTTAAAATAAATCGTTATAAAAATTGTACGATTGGTCAGTAACATTGTAGCAGTCTAGCAGATTATTCACATGGAATTATGCTCTGTTCATGATACCGTCGCCATTTTATTGAAAATTTGATAAACCGGAAGTCCGTATTGGGCCTGGCCGTAATGGCCCAGTAAACCCGTATTGGGCCAGTAAATCCATATTGAGCCAGTAAATCCGTATTGGGCCAGTTTGGTCGTATTTGTCGAGTAAATCTATCTATATTTGCTCTAATCATTTTGTATTGCATGGACAATTTTTATCATATTTTACATAACTATTTAATAATATAACAAACACCCCCTTTTGTCAGAACTCACCACTACCCAATATGTAGTAGGTGAACCCCCTCTCTGAGGTTCTTAAAAGGCGGAATCAAAGGGTGAGATTATTTGTAGTTTCCATATTTTGCGATGCAGATATTTCACTGGTTTGTTTTGTAACTTATATACGTCCATCCAATATTGACTTTTTTGTGAACACTTTTATACATTCAGTTATAAATACAGATTAATACATGGGCATTTCCATATTGGCCTGGTTATCATCCCGAGACACTCATATTGGCCCGAGACGAAGTCGAGGGATGATAATCAGGTCAATATGGAAATGCACATGTATTAAACTTTTTATTACATACTTCCGACGTTTAGAAATGCCAGGCCGATGTGGACCGGAGTTATTTTATTTTGTCTGAGATATTCGAGGAGCATAAAATAATATTTTATTGTCCTGGGATGTGAAAATATGGACAGTTTACTTCCGGTCATATTGATCATGCAAAAACGCTTTTATTTCTACTAAGTATGTAATAAAACATATTAAACAGTATTCAAGTGATCAAACATTATGTTTGATTTCTAAACAATAAATAACAGAGTCTTAATTCCTTTGGGCAATCTCTACTACAAACTTAACGATACGACAAAGGGTAATTAGTCTTTGATAAGAGAAAATGACAAACAAAAAGATTATGTGGTATATGATGCATTACTAAATGATTTTGAAAAGAACTTAAACGCCAATGACAGTAGTAAAAAGTAAAATAACGACCAATCAAGCAATATAGTAGCAAGTCCAGCAGAGTTTTAGATAGACTAGTAGTAACACTGGGTACGGTAACTGTGTTTAGACTGTAATTGTTAGATCAGATTTATCAACAGTGTCTGAATAGTTGTCCAATTGTCAGTTAACTAGTCGTGGTTGTCATCTCGTTGAGGTACATCGGGGGGTGGACGCTCGTATGGCCTGCTATTTACAAAGAATTTATCGTAAACTATTTTCGCTCGTAGACCTTGTCGTTGTAAATACTTTAGTTCCGGGACTAAAGCTTTGCGGCGTTCAACAATTTCAGTATTATACTGTTGGTTAACAGAAAATTGCCTTTTATCCTTCAATGCCTTTGGAACGTCTTTTAATACCCTCTTATGATCGGAATAGTTAGTGAAACGAGCAATTATATTTCGGGGCTTTCCGTCTCGTCGATGATTCAACCTGTGTACATTTCAAAAATTTATGTCATTTGCGTTTTCAATGCCTAACTCAGTTTCATTGAAATTTTTCAAAACCTATTCTGTATTCTCATCTTCGCGGGTCTGTTCGATTCCTCTAAACATAAGATTGTACTTCATGGAATGTGCTTTTAATTTTAGTAAATCTTCTCTCAAGTTAATATTTTTATCTTCAATCTATTGATTGTCTCCTTCTAGTTTTCGAACTCTGTCTTCAATATTGTGGTGATGTTCATCTTCAACAGAAAGCGTTCTTGCTTGCTCTTGTTTTATATGTTTAATGTGTTCTATTCCATTCTTCATTTCAATAATTGTTCTTTCAAAAGTTGCCAATTTTTGGTTCATATCATCAAGTTTGTCAAGTTTTGGTAATTTATCAGAGAAGGTATTGTCAATCTTTTATTTATCAAATCCATGTTGACAAGTACAGCTTTACATGTTAATAGGCGATGATGAAATTGGTATTGGCTGTGGTGGAGGTGGCAAAATAATACTCTGGTTAACTGCTGGTTGTACAAAATTTTGCTGAAAAGTTTCAATTACAGTAATGGGTACAGGTGTTCTATGCCGAATCTGTCCAAGGGGGGCCTGAACTGACATATTAGAGTTGTGTAGGCCAACTGGAGAAGAAAAAACTAGTTGTTCCGGAAGAACTTGAGACCCAGACAAGCTTTGTTCAGATCTGTATAGGGAGTCATTGGCCTGACTGAGTATTTGTGAAGTGTCAACTTGTTGTTGGGGTTTTGACATGGAGGCAACCATATTGACTCTACTGGGTGGGGTGTAGCCAGATTTACTTCTATTATGTTTCTTCCTTTTCTTGCTAGGTTTTACATTTGAGCCCATATCCTGCTTCCTTTACCATTCTGATACTACTATAGTCACTCAAAACGATATAAGAATACATTGATTTCCTGAATCCAAAAAATTTTACTGAGCGTTACTCCCATGGACGTACTCACTCCGCCAGTTTTTGAACTCAATATTTTACAAAGTGTGAAGAAATTCTACTTTCTCTGGAGTGCACTGTAGGGCAGCGAAACGACAGAGTAAGACATAGCATTTTATACACTTTTTTGACCACATATGCACAGAAAAAGATTTTCACATTCAGTTGATTTCAACGAATGTAGTTTCCTATTGTTTCCCGTATACTAGTATATCACTTTCAATTCGTGAGCATAGACACCGCTATTTCAACAGACTGGCCGCGGTTGTGATGTTTGAGCATGTTACAAATGTATTATCATTTAATTTAACATTCTCCGTTTGTCATTTACCAGTGAGAGATGAGCTCTCGTGTACTCCAATTTAATGTCTGTCACCATCATTCTCGGGAGAAAATTGTCACTTCATGCATGAATCAATTGAAAGATACTTACACGTGCGACAAACCAGTTATAATAAGTTATAAAGCGACAATCAACATTTGGAAGCAAGAAATTAGGTAAAATTCTGAAAGAAAATGAACATCATGATCATTATTTTCTTAGTCCATCTGTACAGCTTTTATTAATTTCGTTTTTTTTCTGACAAGACTTTGGCGATGCAACAAGCTAAAAGGTTGTAAGGTGTCCGTAAACCGGTTCATTTTTCACCAACCATATTTACTGCCGGTACATCCTTGTACATTTGGATTCTATAGTGCATTCTGAGTTCCGATTATGCCTCTGTTATTTGACTTTTAAAGAGTATATGTGGATAGAATTGGCAGCTGTACATCAAATTATAATTTCACCTTCTTTACCATATTTACTTCACTTACATGTAAGAGATATGATGCGTGGAGATGGATATCTGTAGAAATTAATTTTATTAAATTTAGATATTCTTTTCATGGATTATCTTAAATATTTTTTCATTTTCAACGGAAATCACATAATACGTTGTGATATGCAACTTCGACAAATTATCTGAATATATTTATATAAACTCTGTTTCGTCACGACATGGTACGCCACTTATACTTTGGATGAGTGAAAGCAAGGGTTATTCCAAAGAACAAGTGAGTCCGATGAGTAAGATCAAACGAACACATGCTACTTCTAATCACAGGTAAATACCCAGTTGCAAGTTTCTTTATAGAAAATGCTTTTTATAGAAATTTACTGTTTTTATCAAAATTCTGACCACTTAAAAATACTGAGGCTTCATTCCATGTATGGCACTCGGTAGATGTCCTTTGTACTGGATTTGGCCTCCTATTTCGGTATTTTTTGGAAATTAGTACTTCTTTTTTTACTACTTTTGGATAATGGCTTTCCATATTATTTGATTCTCATGCTGCTGATGAGAGGTTACTCCTTGAAACACATGTACAGTATAACGAAATTTACCGTTTTTATGCAACTTTGGTATTTTTTTGTATTCTAGACCGTAACAAAACATTGATCAATCATTCTGTCTTTTGCTTTATCAGTTTTTAAACATCTTTAGAGTTCTTGGTCTTCAAAACGTTTAGATTTTATCTGTACTGAAGAGAAATAAGTTGTCGATATGACCATATGCAGAGACTAAATTTACAGTTAGTTCGGTATTTAGTAAATGGAACGTGTGGAGAATTACTTCACCCATTCTTCCAGATATTTTCTAAAGGATGCGTTTCCTGTTGGTGATAAAATTTGTTCATGGTATTTTCATATTAGGAGGATACTCTTCTATGGTTTCACAATAACTAATTTTAATCCTGTAGATGGATATTTGACCAAAAAGAAAACACTCGAGATACTAGAAATCAAAATGTGTTTCTGATTTAGAAGAGCACAAATAGCACCAAGCTAAACTTAAAGGCTAAAAGCAAAATAGAATCTAGATGAATATACGAGGAGATGAATGGCTGTCAAAATTCAGACATAACATATTATAAGTTGTAACAAAAAAAAAAATGATATCATCACGTTTGATTTATAGTTTTAAGTTGCCATCATTGTAAATTTCGTAGAAAAAAAAAACAGATATAAATACGTCAACAATATTATAATTTTTGTTTAAATATTGAAGTGCTTAAGTATTGGTTACTGAGTATGTACTTCGAAAGGTGAAAAATTCTCACTTGCTTATTTGTTCTGTATCGACTTCAACATCTTTTTGGTTAATGGACTTCCAGATGTTTTGGTTTGATCTGCACTGATGAGAAATAAATTGCCGAAATGCGCATATGCAGAAAATAAATTAACATAACTTCGGTATTTTGCTATTTATTTTACTTGTAAGTCTCTTTTTCTTCCACTTCGGAAAAAGGAGTTGACTGTTTTCGCAGTGAAAGATTTTATTTCTGTTTTACATAGGGATTTGTAAGACTAGCTACAGCTTAGATTACATGAATAGAAATTGTATATCATTTAATAAAATCAAATAGAATATCGATTGCCTTTGAAAGATAACAATTGAACTAAAACTTAATAAATGCGTAAATTTTGGCACCAAATAACCCCAGACTCGGACGCATGCTCAATGCATTAAAGTCTGTTTCACTTCCTTTAGATAATGAAAATTCTCTTCTGCTGACTTTAATATTGCATATTTCGGCACCGGATATCGATTTTGCATGGTTGTGTAAAAATATTATACACTTCTGGAACCACTTTTGATTTCATGATTTCCGATACATGTTGAAAGAAAAAAAACACACTTTTTAAAAATGCTCCATGCCTTTAAAATGGATGATATTTTCGGCGCACAATTATCGGACTAGACCGGACCATTCTGAAATAGGTATAGGCAGGTATATCTTTAAGTCAGATGATAAACAATTCTCGCTTTGGCTTTTACCATGTGCTTCGATCCATCTTTTGATTAAAAAAAAACAACATACCCGTAAATAATATAATTCAACAAAGTACTTAAAAATGTAATTATCCCCGCACTTTCGAATGAAAGTTCGGAGATATTGTCGTTGGCCTCGTCCGTCCGTCCGTCCGTCACACATCCTTGCGACGCAAACTCCTCCTACATTTTTGGATTTAGGGTTTTAATTTTGTTATAGAACTGTTGCATATATGCTGCAGATGCACAATAAGCTTTCGGATTTTTATATTGGTCTTGGTGCAAACAAGAGGCCCCAAGATGTCGATTTTGACACATCTGGCATGCGACGCGAACTCCTCCTATATTTTTAGATTTAAGGTTTTTATTTTGTTGTAGAATTGTTGCATATGGTCTGTAGATGCGCAATAAGCTTTCGGATTTTTTATATTTATCTTGATGTAAACAAGAGGCCCCAAGATGTCGATTTGACAAAGACCACAAAATGTGGATTGTGACACATATGGTATGCGACGCAAACTCATCCTACATTTTTGGATTTAATTGTGTTGTATAATTGTTGCATATAGTCTGTAGATGCGCAATAAGCTTTTAGAATTTTGATTCTGGTTCCAACTTTGGTAAATTTCCTGAAATTGTCAAAGACTGATATTTTTGGACATTTTTGCATATAATCTTATATTTTGGCAAGTATTTGGAAAAAAATAAAAATTCTGAAACTTTAGAATTCGAAAATGTGATTCCAATTTCGTAAATATCCTGAAAGTCTCAAAGACCCCTTATTTTTTGGAATTCTACCTAGCAACAATACTTTTAGCATTTGTTTCCAATAGGGCAATCATTTTCACCAATTGAATTTCAAAAATATTTGATTCCAAATTTGGTAAATTTCCTGAAAGTGTCAAAGACCACTTATTTTTGGGAATTCTACCTAGCAACAACACTGTTAGGATTTGTTTTCATTAGGGCAATCATTTCCACCAATTGAATTTCAAAAATATTTGATTCCAATTTTTGTAAATTTCTCAAAGTGTCAAAGACCACATATTTTTTGGAATTCTACCTAGCAACCAAAATGTTAGGATTTGTTTCCATTAGGGCAATCGTTTTCACCAATTGAATTTGAAAAAAATTTGTTTCCGATTTTGATAAATTTCCTGAAGGTGTCAAAGACCACATATTTTTTTGGAATTCTACCTAGCAACCATGCTGTTTGGGTTTGTTTCCATTAGAGCAATCATTTTCACCAATTGAATTTGAAAAATATTTGATTCCAATTTTGGTAAATTTCCTGAAAGTGTCAAACACAACATATTTTTTGGAATTCTACCTAGCAACCAAACTGTTAGCATTTGTTTTGATAAGGTCAATCATTTTCACCAATTGGATTTCCAAAATAATTGATTCCAAATTTGGTAAAAATTTCCTGAAATTGTCAAAGACCACTAATTTTTGGAATTCTACATTGAAACCATAATTAAAAAAATTGTTAGAATTAGAAGAAACATTTCACCAATTTGATTTCCAAAATATATGATTCCAAGTTTGGTAAGATTCCTGGAAGTCTCAAAGACTACTTATTTTTTGGAATTCTGCCTAACAACCATATATTCTTATATTCCATATGGTAAAAATAGTGACTGTCAATAGTTTAATTTCAAAAATGTTTAGAAAAATTATACCCAGGGTCTATAGCTGTTTTCTGTGTCAAACAGGGGGTGCAGGGATCACTGTCGTCTCCGACAGTCATTATTCTAGTTGAAATATGCATGCATTAAACCCAAAAGGAATATTGGAAATAAATTATTAATGTACTGCTAATTTCTATTCGGTATTTACAAACAAAAGGTCCGTGGATAACAATTGTTAACCCGAACGAGTACACCTTGTTATTAATAGGTAGGTCAACTAGGGTCATCTAATTCATCAAGTAACTTGGTCGCCCTTAAAATAAGACAATCCAACACTTAGAAATTTTCACCTGTTTGAAAAAAATTGTGAAAATGCACATGACTGCAGTTTTTGTGCATGTCGTAAACGGCGAATTCAACATTTTTCAGTTATGTATGATCATTCTTGATATACATACCAAATATGATAAAGATCAGTGTAAAAATGAAGCTGAAATCGTAAGATTTCCATTATCTAAATCACATGAAATCGACTTTAGGACGTCGGGAAGAGAAAATATACTCACTGTTGTCAACAATCGCGTTTAGACGTTTTTTTTTTTTTTTTTTTTTTTTTTTTTGGGGAAAAATTANTTAATCACCAGTCAGAGTGCAAGACAAAAAGAAATTCAGACACCCTCGTGTAAGATTTCTAGCGTCTCTGACTAATCAAGATTCGTCCGAGTACTTGAAATCATACCCTTTTTAGGTGTCTGAGATCTTTTTGTCTGTCACCCAACTTGGTGTTAGATTCACATAATCTTTAGGAAAGCTTACATAAATTCTGCTACTGAAGAATACAGAAACAGGTCAGCTGTTAAGGTTGCATTATGAACACTCATGGGAATGGCTATTGTCTGCAAAATATCTACCCACCAAATTAAGGTATATTTTCGAACAAAATGTACAGCATATTTTTGATATATTTGTATTTAGAATCGACAAGATGAAAAACAACAATAAAAGCGTTGTTTAAATGCTTCGTTTTACCATGTATTTGTAGAGACATTGTCTCATGTGCAAGCAATCCTTGATTTCCTTAAAAAAAGATGGGGTAATAACAAAATTACCAAACAGAATTTTCAAGAGCCAAAGTCCATGAGGCAAAAAGACAAAGCAGTCGGAACCGCAATGGTCCTGACTTTGTACAGGCATTTAAAAAATGGTTTCTAAGCTGGTTTTATGGCGCGCCAAAAACCCCACTTTCCTATGCAGTAGTGTCCGGTACCAGCCACCAACAGGTTGTAAGACAGTGAATTGTTCATCCCAGTACTAAGTAAAACTGAGGTTGTAAGAGATCTGTTATGTGGCTGATGGTAAATAAGGTGGTTTTTTTAACCCTAAGACCAAACCAAATTAAAATCCATGGTATATGCTATTTCTCTAGTCCTCAAACAAGTCCAAGGGGAAAGTTTGAAAAACATATTCTTTGTACACAGATTTCACGACGGCAATTTTGCATCACAAACATCATCAATAAAGACAAAACTAAAAATAACAGAGTGATATATATAACAACATAGAGAAAAAAGCGCCGACAAATCCTGCCAACCGCACTGGTCCTGACTTGGTTCAGACATTTAAAAAAAATGGTGGATTAAACCAGTTTTTTTTTTTTTTGGCGAGTCAAACTTCCCCTTCCATTGCTGTACTGTCCGGTTGCAACGCCACAGCAATATCTATTAAAAGGTCGTAGACAGTTAAAAGAATGCGCATCCAAGTGTTAAGTAAAGTAAGTGAGAACCGAACTGTCAATCCAAGAGCGAATAATCCAAGGACAATGGCAACACCAGAAACAAAAAGGGAAAAAAAAACCGGGACACAACATGGGTACGGCACAGAAAAGAAAAATGAAGACACACACACACAAAGATGAACAACATGGACCCAATAAAAAACCATGGGTGAGATCAGGTGCACCGGTAGAGTTAGCATCTCCTGCTTCTTATAAGACACCCGCCGTGTTGAACATGTCAAATCCGGTAGTAAAGTCAAATCCGGTAGAGGAAACATGCTACCCGACTCGAGTATTCAGCCTCTCAGAGCATTCAATACAATTTTCGCTAAATATTTGGGCATTTTGTAATATATTACTATTTTACATACTACCCGGCTCTAGTATTCAGTCTCTCAAAGCCTTCAATACAATGTTAGCTAAAATTATTGGGCATTTTATAATATCTATTCGATAAAAATCAAATCTCTCACTGCTCCCATGCCGCGACACATCAGAAAAGGGGGAGCAAATGAGAGATCAGATTTTAATCAGATTGCTATACGTTAAACCAGAAATCTTTCCACTTGGAGGTCAAAATTTCTTAGAACCAATTCAAAGTTGAGGTGTACGATAAGTAATAATAAAAGGCGATTTTTTTGACTGGGGTGGGCACCTGAAGATCTGTCTTAGAAACACATGATACAATAAAACCTGTACTTCATAGCATACCTGTCGTCAACGATAATATAAATAACTAAATACCGAAGTTACTGTGAATTTACTTTCTGCATATGCGCATTTCGACAACTGATGTCTCTTCAGTGCAGATAAAATCTAAACGTTTGGAAGACCATAAACTCGAAGATATTTAAAAATTGATAGAGAACAAATAACCAAAATGATCTAAATGTAAAGCCAAAATCAGCTAAGGACAGAGCTTTGCATGAGGAAGATACCCCTTAGTTTTCAACAAAATTTACAAAAAAAAAATTAGATATTGTAAGGTTTCAAAAATAATCGGCTTTCTGGTCAGCACCGAAGTAGTGACTACTGGGCTGATGAAAACCCTCGGGGACTAACGACCCAGTGGTAACAAATAACTAAATACCGAAGTTGCTGTATAAGAGAAGTGGTTTTAGAATTATTGTAAATAAGTTTGGCTAATGTTAACCTATACGTTTCAGAAGAGACCTGAAAACATACAGACTCATCATCTGATGTAGACTTAAATTGAGTAGTTAAATAAATAAAATAATAAATCAATAGGCCTTAGAATTTCACTTAAAAACGCTTTTGATGTTGAAGATGAGAACTTCCCAAGTAACCGTATTGCAAGTCAATATTCAAACATGGTTCTTATGTTTTACATGAAGTTTTACTAGAGGCCTTCGCAAAAATATCTGTATCTTTTACAGTTTTTCTTATCGCGACATAGATAAAAGACGCCTAGTATTTAAGTTGCAAATGTGAAATAGGCAAACAATCGCAACATTTACATCCTTACAAACCAAGCTCTCAAAAGCTCACATTATCAAATCATATAGACCATAGCCTTTTATATACCCCATTTTTAGGAGGATTTACGGTACGTAAATCCTTCTTATGCTGTCGCTTTCTTCAGAAAAATCCCGGGTATGAATATGCACTTCGAGATCAAAAATCAATTTTTTGCGGCCAAATTCATTGCGAATCTCTTCTTTAACTTTATTGTAAACAGCATAAGAAATATGACATATAAATGTAAGGTGTAAGCCTAATTAAAATAGAATTGTCGAGGGAATATTCAGCAGTTGACAGAGTGTCACGTGACAAGTTAATTATAAATAACTTCACATGTTACCGTAGTTGTAGAAATAATAATCAATTACCTGTGACCTGAATATTTGTAATGTTTCTGAATTCAAAAGATGAAAAAAACTTAAATAACTCAGTACCTGATTAAAATTATGAATAATCGAGGATTAAGAATTCTTTCTTATTAAGTAAGCGTAGTTTGCACAAAGTGCTAATTTGATTAAGAATTGATCCAAAATGATAACTTGTATAGCTCTTGTATCGATACTGAAAAAATATTAAAATAAAAAAATACCAAAGTTGCAAAAATGAACAGTAAATTTAGTTATGCTGTACACGTGTTTCAAGGAGTAACCTCTCATCAGCAGCATTAAAATCAAATAATATGGAAAGCCATAATCGAAAAATTGTAATCAAAGAAGTACTTATGCCAAAAATATCGAAATGGGAAGCCAAATCCAGTACTAAGAAAATTGGCAATATATATTTTTGTTTTAAGTACCCACTTAGAGACAAAGGATGGACAATTATTCATGTTTTCATTGGCGAATTAAGAGATGAGTTCGGGGTTGGATACCCCCCCCCTTTTTATTATTTTAAAATTTCGTGCAGAATTTTACTGGAACCTCATTGAACACCCCTTTTCGAAGGTTGGACCCGCCTGTGTATTTCACTGTCGTCTGACATATTTTTGTTCAAATCAAGGAGTTAAATAGATAATATATAACTCCTTGTTCAAATATAAAGTATTGGTGATACTGACAAGTGATCATGCAGGGATGTATATTGATATACGGCCTTGAAGTGATAAATGAAAACCGAAAAAAAAAATGTCGGCTCGAATTGAGTATAGCTTTAGAATATAGCTGTATACTTATCAATAAGTAATATGCAGAATTTAAATTCACAGTAACTTCGATATTTAGTCATTAGTAAACACTGAATTTTTCTTTTTTTTTTTTTACAAAAAATACGATACGCATAAATTTGAAGTCTTATTAATGCAACCCAGAGGGGATGTGAAAATTATAGGTTTTTTTTGCCAAATTTCGACAGTTATGCAAGATGTTCCCTTATTACTTCGGAATCCTAATATGGTCAAGATACAGCATTTACATGTGACGTACTTCTTTTATCCATTTTCAATGATAACATACCAACACATTTTTATGGAATCGTTAGATAAAAAATTGTCATCTATTTATGTCCACGCTTACCTATATTAGCTAAAACAGAACATACATCATTTCTTTACCACTTACATAGCAGTTTAATTAGAAACCATTTATATTCCCCGTATTATCGATGATATTTGTCCATGTGCTATAATCAACCAGTTGGACCGACACTAGACACTGAGCAGCTTTCAATGGTAAAGAATATAGCCTTGCAATAAACTAGCGTACCAACTAAGCCGCTACCAAGAGATACATTTGTATGCGTTTGTCATACCCATTTGCTTGAAGCAAAAATGTTGAGGCTTTCAACAATGAGCAAACACTAATACCTAATAGTACATTGGGGACGTACACTAGCACTAGTTGCATCCACTTGAGCAGAATTCACTTGATGGACATCGAACAAAGTTACGTCCATGGTTGTCTACATCAATGGCTGCGGGATCAGACATAAGATATTGGACAAAGTACCCTAATAAACACTGTCATCCATTGCCCGAAAGAGGGACCAAAAGACAATTCGAAGAACACACGACCACGACCACAGGATAGTCATTGAGTTGGTTGTAAGATAACTTGGCAAATAAAATGGGGATATCTGGGCATTATAACTATAGATGGTAAAATAATTTGATTTTTTAAAGAAAATATGAAAGCCAAAATGCAAAATTTTGAAAATTTTAACTGAAGAAAACTAGAGAGCATACATCTCAATCAATGGGGATCTTTATAAGAACTCCACACTTCAAGAAAAAATAATGGATATTGTCAACGAGTAAATGTACAGGNATACATGTTAAAATTAACCAAATGCAACAACGCTTTTACTGTTCTTCATCTTCTATACTTTCAACATTTTCTATATAGTCTTTTGTTGCCCAGTTAATAATTTTACGATTATCTTTTTTCGAAATTAACGCGTAAATCCGACTAAACAGTACTTCAGTACTTTGATTAATAGTCGTTTAAATGTGATGACTCATATACTCATTTAAATATCTATAATCTGATTTGTTCAAATTGTGTCACATGACATTTGAGATTTCGCTGGGTCAACTGGTTAGCATTGAGTCGCATAAGAAGGTCAACTGGTGAACAAGAAAATTTGATATAATATAACATTTATCAGTTTTTTAACTGTTTGATTTTATGGTCTTCCAAGCGTTTAGATTTTATCTGCACATAAGAGACATAAGTTGTCGAAATGCGCGTATACAGAAATTAAATTCACAGTAAGTTCGGTATTTAGTTATTTGTTACCACCGGGTCGATGCCTCTGCTGGTGGACTGTTAGTCCCCGAAGGTATTCACCAACCCAGTAGTGGGTACTTCGGTGCTGACCCGAAAGCCGATTATTTTTTAACCTTGCAATATCTAATTTTTTGTAAATTTTGTTGAAAACTAAGGAGTATCTCCCTCATGCTAAGCTCTGTCCTTAGCTGATATTGGCTTTACATTTAGATCATTTTGGGTATTAGTTCTCTATCAGTTTTTTAACTGTTTGATTTTATGGTCTTCCAAACGTTTAGATTTTATCTGCACTGAAGAGACATAAGTTGTCGAAATGCGCATATGCAGAAATTAAATTCACAGTAAGTTCGGTATTTAGTTATTTATTATTTACCACCCTAGATAGTGTGTGACCCAGTGGGTTCTCTCCCCTCGAAATTAAGGTCACCCTCGAGCAAGCTCTCCTGTGACATTTATATCTGGGTGACAGAAACCGCTGGGTCACACACTTTCTTGGGTGGTAATTGTATAATCTTGAGTGGCAAAGATTAATCTGCACCAGCTAAAAAGGAAACAATACAAAGACTATTTTGAAAATATTTGCTTAAAATTAGCCCATGCATTTCAGAAGGGATCGTTGAATGAAAAAAAAAATACTGAATGACAAACGAATGCCCATTGATAGTGAAACCCATTCTAAATGGTATCTAAAAACGTACAGGCTCGTCATCTGTTGCATACTAGTTATGATTACTTTACTATATTTCTAGGTCATAGATTTTCACTTGATGGCAAGCAAGATGTAAAAAAGAACTGTTTTTTTTTCAAATTTAAGAAAAGAGAATTTGTCACATTTGGCTGATAAACTAATGAATTATGAATTTTACCAATAATCAATTTCCGTTATTAAGTGCGGATCTTTAATTCAATTTTTGATATCGTATTTAATTACATTTGGCAGTTAACGATTATCTATGCCCGTTTCCTGACAACATCACTAATGGTGACATATTAGCTTCTTGGTTTCATTGCGAAATTTTCTGTCAAAAAATCCATACACAAATGGATTAACCACATTATTTATTACGTTTAACTCTCTGAAGAAAGCAACCAATGATAATTGTACGTTTGAAATTTTTCCGAAGAATTGTGGATCATGTAAACTAACAGCTAGTATGATTAGTCGAGGAAAATACGATAAAATAAATGCAGCACCAATTATCATAAACATGATGGAGTAACGATTAGAAAATGTCATCACTTTAGATCTACCATGCTTCTGTTTATTATTGTTTGTACAACTTAAAATTGGTATTGAATTGTTCAGTTGACACGTGGCTTCGGTTTCGGAGTTAAAATCATTCATTTCATTTAATTCCGGACCTGCTGAAATTGGACGCATGTTGGGTTTATCTTTTTCCGTTTGTATATTTCGGTCATGTTTAGCTTTAACCTTTTGGTAAATAGTGCGTCCTATACACACATTGAAAGTCGTCAATGCAATCATAATTATCAAAGAACTGATTGCTGCTATTGCAGAATATGCTAGAAATCCTGGACCATTATATCGTTTTACATCTATATCACATATATATCCTGTCACATTGTTGATGGGGTTTATAACTTTGATTTCATCGTTGTAATAGATAAGAGGTACTGAAAACAAGATGGCAATTAAAACACATGTTCCCAGTGCTAGCCGCTTCCAAAATAATGTCATTTGTGTACCAAATGGTCGACAAATCTTTAAATATCTTTGGAGAGCTATTACCAAAAGCAAGAAAATAGATCCTATTGAAGACACATTCGTTGGAAACCATATAAGTTTACATAAGCTTCCTCCTCGAAAATTGACTGGGTTTAAATTCATTGAGAGTTCCAACGACGAACGAAAAGCACACGCAAATAAATCCAGGACAGCTAAATATGGTATAAAATATCGGTCATCTTTCTTTCTTTGCATTCGGAAACTGTAAATTATGATAACAACAATATTTCCTGTAGTTCCAAAAGCTAGATACAACACAAGAAAAATATCATTGACGATATACAATTTAGAAAGTTCGCTATTCCAGTTCATACGTTTTATATAATCTGTTGTGTTCATTGTGTCTAATATTTCACATTGAAAATTCCTCAAAAAGTGGCATTTGTCTGTAGCGCAAGGTTTACATTCTGTGTCCAGTATTTATAAATTACTGTAAACATAGTAAAATTACACCTTATTTACCAACTGTGTGCGATTCTTTATTAACAGTCATGCAGATATGTTTGTATTTCCAAAAGAGTCAACACTAAAATCACGTAGTAATATAGTTATTAACTAATGTAAGTCTTCTTTATCTCATTGGAAGTAATATATTTACTGTAATATAGATTCCAAGTTAAAAAGAAAATGCCGATAAACTGTATTTACACTACAATTTTTTTGCTGTTTTACAAATATTAAATGTGACTATTGATTCCAACGTAACTAATGCACTATATGAATTGGTCGTTTAATTCTAGAAAAACAAAACCTTATGGTATTTCATATCCTATGTCGTCAAAATGACACGTACTTTGATGAATAAATAATACTAAAATACGTTATTTTCCAATAACCAATACCAGAGTCCTGGCAAAATGCTATTGTCTCAGTTGTATCAACAAATGGTTGCATTCCCTATTGTTTTCCAAGTACACGTCAACTTAGTCAAATATAATTTATTGTTTGTTGCATAAAACATGCAGAATGTCTCCGTATTTCTAGTTAAAGCTTCAATAAAGCATTCATTATTTTGCAATACAACCACTGACTGTTTAATTTCTGTGCTCGGTTAATTGCGTTTTGTATATTATTGTACAGGATTTATAAACACCAAACTATTATATAAATAAAAAAGCCATTTCTATGATAAAAAGCATTTCAAGACTAAACAATGTTTATGAAATTCAAATTGATACTGTCTAACTTTTATCAAGATTTCTCCTTCTTATAAAAAAATTGATGAATTAAACCAGATAATTTTAAGTATTCTATTTTCTATATATAAAAATAACAAACGTTACGTTTAGTGACTGGCTCTTTATTGATGCAAATATTTTTTTCTGAGCAGTCGAGTTTATAGTCAGAACTTAATTCCAGTGTCAGTTAAAAGAATACACTTACCAAGGGACGAAAATTGTTTTATTGAAAGCCAGAACGAACTGACTAAGGAGAGACAAAAATGTCCTGTTGAAAGCCAGAATGAAAATGATGTACAGAAACATGTGGCGAGCACAGCTTGGCCTTTTTATTGTCATTTTCTTTTCTTTCGAGATTGTGGTCATGGAGTAAGTAGTCTACATGTATTATGTTTTATTCGTATGTTTATTATAATACTTAAGAAATATGGAACAGACAAAGGGGTGGATAACCATAAAACCGGTTTAACCCTATCGCTGGATTTTGCAAGTCCCGGTACCAAGTCCGGCTGTCCTGATATCCTATTGCTGTTTACTGTTTACGTGTCTACATGTACATGTAGGTCCCGGCAGATTTGTAGCATGTTATTGTAATTTTTAGCCATTGTAGACGTTTTCTGCTATCTCTTTTCATTTTATTTTTCATTCAGCATTTGAGAAAAAAATTCTACTTGAACAGAATGGTAAACTGTGTTGAAATGCAATGTACATTAGTTAAAACATAAGGCTAAATCAATTCGATTTCAAATGAAACAGAGGAGAATATACGTGTTTATCGGTAATTATTGCCTTTCAAGGAGTTTGCAACAAGTCAAGACAAATATATATAGATTACACCACAAGATCCCGGTCATTACCATATCTTATCCACTAAAGATAGTTAATGGTGAATAAAAGGATATGGAGTAAATGCACATGAGACAAAGTCTCTACAAATACATGGTAAAAACAAGCAAAGGAACAACGCTTTTATTGTTGTTCATCTTTAAGTCACCATGAGCCCTTCAACAATGAGCTTTGCTCATACCTCATAGTAAGTTCAAGACGGCCCCTAGCACCGGTTTAAGCGGAATTCTTTGCTTATTGTCGAGCAACGCTACATCCATGTCTTTCTTTGTCATGGGTGCGGGATTGTCAACAAACATCAATTAAACTGGCAAAGTGCTCTTACAATCACTGTCATCCTTTGCCCGACAAAAGCACTAGTGTCTTAAGCTAGTGGACAACTACAACATATAGACAAACACAGGGCACTCATCAAGTCGAATGTAAGAAAACTTGGCGTTATAAAATAGTGAGATGTGAGCACTTAAAACAGGTGGTCTGGATTACATTTCGAAAATTACAAAAATAATTGCCAAAATTTGAAAGTATCAATAGTATATCCATATGAGAAATTCTCTCACGCACAAGTACACCATAACTGAAAAATATAGAGAGCATACATCTCTCGCACGGGGAATCGTTTTACGGACTCTTAAAATTTTAATTGCAAGGCTTGCCGAGCATTTAATTTTTTTTAATTTACATGTAACTATCGAGAGTCACATTTGCTTACCATAAGTCTATAACAGTGCCAATATGAAGCCAAAGGCCAATGTGACTCGGGGATCCGTAACTATCCCAATCTGTAACACATTACGCAATAATACTATATTATTGGGGTGTTATATATATCAAAAACCGTAATTTCTTTATCCCCCCCCCATATATTGTTTTGAAATGAATTTGTTTTTTACATACATTTTTATCGTTTCTTTTCTAATTCAAATTGGAAGTGATGCGTTTGTTATTGAAGTATTGTTCATTATCACTTCTGTTAAAATTTTCCCCTGAGAACACTGTCATGAGTTCGTAATCTTTTTTTATTTTTTTAAAGTTGGATTGAAAATGCAACAATTAAAAGCTTTCTTTCTTATCCAATTTCGTTTATCTAGAACGTAATACCATAATGTATTTCCTTAATTTGTCTGGCATTTTGTTTAAAAGAACGATCTTTCTAAGGTTTGACCCAAGGTGTATCAAAAAAGAAAATAAAAATTCCTGTTTTAGATTTTCTATTCATAAAAATTAATTTGATAATGGATGTTTAAATGATTGTATAGATTTTTTGAAGAATATATTGGTAAACATCTCATTCCCATTTCCCCCGATATCAAATGAAATCTGGCTTCTTTAATAATTAATAGAATAGATTAATGCTTATGATTACGAAAAACAGTATATTTCCCCTAACGATACTCCTCTATATCTAAATTTCTATCTTTGGTTTCCGTGAAGGTTTCCGGGCGCGCCTATATTAAATCTTTAGGTCTAATCAACTTTATTTGTCCTGTTTTCTAGGTTAATTGTATATAATCATAGAGAAGTCAAATAAATAGATATTTATAAAAACTGATATTTGACATCTCACCCCCAGGATTCAGACACAATTCTTTTGGATTAAGCTCATGCTCCGAAGAAAAAATGTACCGTTTGGCAATGTATGTCAGTCTTTTACATTCATTAATTTTTAATATATATCTATTTCAAACGTTTGACTTGTTACGAAATTGGGGTAATAAAAAATTACCGTGTTTTAGGAAAGCATCCATTCTCACCCATATCCTCGAATATTCAAGCCCGGTGTTTCTGACGTATTTTGGGCATGGAGCCCTGAGTCCGTCTCCATCAATGGTAAAACTCATCAAGTTAGTTTGAGTTTTGTTTTATTAATTTTGTTTGTATTGTGTTCAAAGTTTTTGTTGGACCATACACCGGTTTAGTTAGTATTTGGTTTAATAGTTGCAGTTTTGTAAATAATACTTAAATACTTAAATACGAGCGAGCTATATTTTTGCTTTTGTAACCATTTCTTCCAAGTTTTTATTTAGTTTGTAGGCTATCATAGGTCTTATTATAAATAGTTGTCTGCATTCTTCGTCAGCCAATATTAGACGCCAATGTTTTATGCGATTTTTATCCGTTTTTCCATTTTTTGCTTTTTTTTCATATTTTATGTTTTGTGCTTTTTATCTCCTTTAGCGATTCTTATTTTGTTTATTACATTTAATTTCGGAAATTGCACAACATATATTTTTATTAATTCGTTTTATTCGGTGCTCGTCTGGTTGGTTTCCGCTGTAAGCCCGGAACTCGAACGGTTTATCCGTTATCTTGTCGGTAAAAGTCGTTTCACCAATTGAATCTACCGTACATGAACGAATGCAAGACGGACAATTAACGAATGAATAAAGCCGCTCTTACACTACACCGTATAACACAAACGTATGAGGAACGGATTAAAATCATTTTTGTACGGTAGTAAATATTTTTGTTCGTTCCCCAATTACTTTGAAAACGCACAAACACCGGAGGTATACAGTAAGTACACCGTACATGCACAGTCCTGGTACCGAATAAACCGAACTCTCACCAAACAAACACCGGAACCCTACCGGACGAGCACCGAATAAAACGTATTTATAACGGTAACATACCGGACGAGTACCGAATAAAACGGACTGTTAACGAAAACGCACCGAACGAGCACCGAGTAAAACGAATTGAATGGGTACTATGTAAATCTATCGATTTTAAAAAAACGACACCTGTGTCTTTTGACCGCTCAACAACTTATTGTACACATACACTCATGACGGCGTGCTTGGCCAATAAAATTCATTTTCCCAAAATGTTACCGAATAGAAAGGCAAGAGAATAACCTAAGAAAAAACTGTCGGGTTAACCTTCTCCACCAAAGACCGAAGGCGAAAATGTCAGTAAAGATACTCAAGACCCAAGATCGGATTAAAGTTATACAGTCTCTATAGTAGCGGATGCTGCTTAACAGATAAAACGTTTTTAAACGGCGAGAAAACGACAAATTTATGAATTTGATGTTTTGGGTATATGTCAGAATAATGTTACAATATAAATACAACTAAACAAAGACTGCATACCTCTTGGAATTACAAAATTAAATAAGCAACTATAAATAAAATAGTGCACAGCACCTTCTATTAGATTTGTAAATTCGTTTTAAACAAAATAAGAATCGTAAAAGTAGGCTACATTTTAAAAGGTAAAAAAGACAAAATATACAAAGTAAAAAATAATAAAAGACCAGTTAAAAATCAGAAGAACGAATAGAAATTATGGCTGAAATTATTGGCCTAATGGCCTCGAACTATGGGGCAACTGGATAAATTATGTTACTCTTCAGTGGTTCAAAGTTCTCTCGTTCTGGCAGGACCATCATTTTGGTTTTCCGACCGAATGCCTCATAGTATATGCCATGAGGTCGAAAATTTGGGCCTTTATTTCTGTTATTTCCTTATGATTTTTAGATGTTTTTCTTTCTTTCTTTTTTTTATATTTTATGTTTTGTGCTATTATCTCCTTTTACTATTCTTATTTGGTTTATTACATTTAATTTTTGTCATTGCACAACATAAATTTTTATAAATTCGTTTTATTCGGTGCTCGTCCGGTTGGTTTCCGCTGTAAGTCCGGAACTTGAACGGTTTATCCGTTATCTCTTCGGTAAAAGTCCGTTTCACCAATTTAATCTACCGTGCATGAACGGATGCAAGACGGACAAGTAACGAATGAATAACGCATATACAACACATGAGAACGTAAACTTACCGTACATTCACCGGACATTTTGTGCGGTATATGTCCTTTCCAAGTTTTGAACATGTTCAAAATTTTTCACCGTACAAAACGGACAGCACCGCACTTGTACCGTATTCACCGGATAAAGAACTTACGACAAACGTATATGAACGGAGGCGAACGGATATAATTTATTTATATACGTTCGGCGTTCGTTTGCGTTATACGGTGTAGTGTAAGACGTATATATGTTACAGTGAATTTGTAAAATTAGGGAATTTGTAAAATCTGACACTGAAAATTCAGGGAATTTGTAAAATCACTAAATTGGTCATTGGGTTTGTAAAATCCCTAAATAAAACCAGGGATTTTACAAAATCACTGAAAAATTCAATCATTATTTTACTGATTCCCTGATGATGTTTAGGGAATTTGTAAAATAATTTGCTGACATTTTATAACAAACAATATTTGTAAAATATATACCAGAATAAGTTCGATCTACTAAAAAGACTATTGATGAAAGCACTAACACTTCAATTTTTGTTTCCGTGGTTGTGCGGGATGAATAAATACACAACCCATCTTTCGGATGGGGTGTAAACCTAGGTCCACGTGTTGGAAGAAATACCTCGCTTCCTGCACGTTAAAGAACCCATGTAGCAAGCTCTTTTTTAGTGGTCCGTAGGTGATCGGCTACAAGGCTTAATTCCCCGCCCCTTTCGATTCCACCCTACTTTTCCAGTGGCAGTCAGAATTTTGCTCAGTAGACAATATTCAATCAATCAATCAATCAATTTTGTTTTATATTGAACGAGCTTGAACGTTTTTAATTCATTATGAGTAATTTAATTTCAATGCAAAATTGCATCGGAATCAATTTTTAAATGTAATTTTAAAAAAAGAGCCTAGATTCTAATCACCTCCCTCCCTGATTTTTTCAACCTATCCAAAAATAATATTTTGATTTTCCCAATTTATTATTTTTTTCAAAATGTACCGCATTTTTAATAATAAATGATCAAAAATAAAACATAAAATTTGCCTGCTCTTGCTGAATTTTTTTAAATCTTTCGATGAAAAAGTTGAATTTTTTTACTGTGTATATCATAAATCAGTTTTCTAAATGATAAATCATGCATTTTGCAGTAAACTCAATATCCTTTAAAGCTCAAATAAAAAAAAACCGTCTAATTGGAAACGCAGTTACACTTGTATGACTGTTTCCAGCACCAATATACAGTAAAAATGACCACTGCCACATTGTCATTTAAAATCGTAAAAATGCTATAACTGTAAGGCTAGGATATTATGTGACTCGATTGAAATCCATAAACTAATATCTGGTTGATTTTTGGCCTTATTATGTCTAAATCAGGTTTTTGTGTCAAACAATGCCACATCGATGTGACATGTTCAACTTTTAGAAACGAAGTCCTTTCAAAGCGGTGCTAAGGGCTATCTTGAACTTACTGTGAGGTATGAGCAAAGCTAATTACTTAAGACCTCCTGGTGACATCAAGATAAAGAACAATAATAAATGTCTTGCTCCATCATGTCCATTACATGGTTTTGCCATGTATTTGAAGAGACTTTTTCTCATGTGCATTTACTCCATATCCTTTCACTGTCTATTTTATAATGCAGGTGAATGAAAAATAAAACATGTTAATAGCAATCTTTTCATCTATCTACAGAATGACTAGTTTTCAAATTTCATTTTTATATAAATTGTGAACTATTATGTTATTTCGGTCCTAATCTACAAGAAGGTTAAATTTTGATGACGCAATTTTAATCTCATAGTAATATAAGTATTAGTCATAAAGTTTTAATTGTTTTAGTTTGAAGTTTTAGATAAATTACAATCTATAGATAGACCAGTTTCATCTATTGACAGTTATGATTTTTCTACACTTTATACAACCCTTCCGCATAATTTGATTAAATCTAAATTGGGTGAACTTATTAAATGGTCTTTTAAATTTTCGGGTCTTCAGTTTATTTGCTGCAACAAAAAGCAAGGATTCTTCTCCAATATCATTTACAACAATTATTGCTCCTGGACATGTGATGATATGATTAAGGCACTGAATCTCTTGCTAGACAACATTTATGTTCGTTTCGGCACCATTGTTTATCATCAGGTCATTGGAATCCGCATGGGTACTAATTGTGCACCTCTCATTGCAGATCTTTTTCTGTTCTGTTACGAACGGGAATTCGTGAAAAAACTACAAAATGGAACTGTACCAAATAGTGATAAACTTATTTCTATATTCAATGACAATAGCAGGTATATTGACGATATCCTTACTATTGACAATCCCCAGTTTTTAGCTTATGTTGACACCATTTACCCACAACAACTGAAAGTAAATAAGGCAAACAATGATTCTAAATACTGCCCTTTTCTGGATCTAAGTATCACCATTGACTCTGGTAAAATAAAAACTAAAGTTTATGATAAAAGGGATGATTTTGATTTTACAATTACTAATTTCCCCTTTCTTGACGGCGACGTTCCCCTAGCTCCATCCTACGGGGTATATATATCTCAACTTGTACGATTCGCCCGCATTTGTTCCACCCTTGATGATTTTAATGAGCGTAACCTTACTCTCACATCCAAACTTTTACAACAAGGTTACAGATTTCATAAATTATTAAATACTTTTAAGAAGTTTTACAGAAGATAGGAACATTTGATATCTAGATATGACGTGCCTCGCAAACAGCTAATTACAAAGGGCATTTCTCATCCTCGATTTTATGGAAATGTTGTTAAAAAATGTCAAAAACTGATAAATAATCCAGAAAAACTGGGACGTAACTTACATTCTTTACGTAATAGTGGATATCGACGAGATATTCTGAACAAATCCGTTAAACTGGCTTTGGATTCCAGTGACCTGAAGACTTTACATATATACTGGCCTCTCACTGATACTGCCGATGTCTACTGAAATACATGAAGACTCTTTACCAAACCCTTCGGGGAGTTTCGAGTTTGATTTTTCTTCCGTAGTGCGATAGTGTTTTACCAGCAGACTAGATCCCTTGAGCTAGCCGGCAGTTTAGCGGCGAGCACTCTTTGACCCTTCTTTCAAAATTACGTTTTGTCTTATGCTTTTCCTGTTCCAAAAAAGTGGTCATTGAGTAAGTAGTCTACCTGTTTTGGGTTTTATTCGCATGTTTATGATACTATAGGGAAACGGGATAGAGAAAGGGGAGGTTTGGGTACCCATTAACCGGTTTAACCCTACCACTGGCTTTTGCCGGTGCCGGTACCAAGTCCGGCTATCCCGAGTTCCTATCGTTATTTATGTTTGTCTCTTGTTTTCATTATTGTTTTTCCCGTGCACTTTGCTTGTAGATTGTGGCATGTGATTGTAGTTCCTGGCCATTGTAGGTGTTTGCTGTTTTCCTGTTTTTGTAATTAGATAATTTACTCTTGAAACTACGGATAAGAACATTTTCTATTTAAGCAATTAAACTGCACAACATTCTGAGTTTATTTGTGCAAATTTCAATGAAAACATTTAAGAAATTACTTCACAATATATTTTTTTTAAATTAGTTTTCTATGCAGTAACGGGTATATTGGTTAGAACTCTTTCTAATGACTTTGTGCCAGATCTAGTAATTTATAAATTATTCAATTTGGCAGGCCTATAATCATTACTTTTGTTTGTATATTTGTTTTATACACCAATATCTTTCCCGAAAATTTCACATTTTAATCAGTGATTTTGTAAAATCCCTAACGGAATTTGCAAAATCCCTGACAATTTCAGTGGTTTTATAAAATCACTAAATTGGCCAGTGGTTTTACAAAATCACTAATTATTTCAGGGATTTTACATAGTTCAAAATGTTCAAAATTTTTCACCATACATAACGGCCATCACCGTACTTGTACCGTATTCACAGGATAAAGAACGGACGACAAACGTATATGAATATGAAGGGAGACGAACGGATATAATTTATTTTTGTACGTTCGGCGTTCGTTTGCGTTATGCGGTGTAGTGTAAGAGGAGCTTTAAAGACATATCCTACTATTGTTTCTGCGCATTTTGTTTTTGAGCTTCACCGTTTTGTAATTCCTTTATGACGTCGCAAACTTCCCGGGAATTCGAGCTTTAAGGTTTCGTAATTCATTTATGACGTCATTATTTTTTTTCGGTTAGTTGGACCGACGTATAAAGGTTCAATTTATGTTCTAAGGGTAAAGAATAAAAGGACACATTCAAATCATACGCTGTGTAGACCATTTCATTAAATAGTTTGCCAGTAGTTTATCATTATTTAAAGACAATGTCAATTTCAAAGAAAACATTTTCAATTAATCTTCAAACTTGTGTAAAAATAAATAAAGTCAAATGAATTAAGAGTAAATGCCCTTTAAGGTATTACACCTTTTGATTGTTTCCACATTCAAACGCAAGCAGAAATTGAAAACAAGAAAAGGAAATAAAATAAAACTCATTTTGCAAAACTACGAAAGACTTTTAATGTGTTAGTTGCCATTGGTCTTATTTTACCATTTCGGGTTTTATACCTATTTTGTTCCGTAAACCCATGTTTTTCCCAGTTTGTGCATTTCAATAAAAGGGAAAAAAATGATTATTTGACTACATTTTATTTCACATTCCTACAAAAATATGATAAAATTGTAATTACAAACTGCGAATCAAATTAAGAAAAATTGCTATCGGTATGAAGAAAAACCCGCCATTTTCGGTCACAAATATCTTTTTTCTTGATCCGGTGACCCTACTAATTTATTTGCCTAATCCATTGAGGAGGTTAGACCCTATCTTCTGTGAAAATATTATCATATTTCAATTTTTTGCGATCAGCGATTTTGTCGTATTGTGAGTACCTGACAAAAATGGCGGGAACTTCAAAATTGTGCCGTTTATACCAAAACTTGCATATTTTTTTTTTTTATAAATTATTGTTTTTCTACACACCATTTGGCATTACAAATAAGTTTAGTTCATTCGAAACCTACAATATAGTGAAAATATAGGCAATATAGTATATAATCAATACCTTCAAAACAGGAAAATATAGATGACGTCATAGCTCTAAAACTTGGTCGGTGACCCCCAATTTTTTTAGCTTAATTTAAAGCTTTCGCCATTAATATTGTACAAAAGGAATATCAAGAAGATATCATATTGGAGTTTGAATAGTAGGATATGTCTTAAAGTAGGTCTCTATAAAACAGTTCAATCCACATTCCAGTTTTTACTCTAAGAATTAACCAATTCTATGCCTCTCGGTGGATGTCCTTGGTACTGACTTTAGCCTCCTGTTTCGATATTTTTTTGATAATGAGTACTTCTTTTTGACTACTTTTTGATTATGGCTTTCCATATTGTTTGATTTTAATGCTGCTGACGAGAAGTTACTCCTTGAAACACGTGTACAGCATAACGAAATTTACCGTTTTTCATACAACTTTGGTATGAATTGTATTCTATTTGGTCTCATCCGTTTGTTCTTAGTAATTCAGCTCCCATCATACCACAGAGGATATTGCCGTTCAAATGTTTGAGTGGTATCTAAAACATAAAAGTAGGCAACAACGCATTTTTCCGATTTGTCTTCTTGACAAGATTAGAGGATGATCATATTCTTAAAATAAATATGCACTTATGGTACGTATTTTAAAATAAATATGCACTTAAGGTACGCCCTTTTCTGGCTAATTTTAAAATTTATATTTCTTTTAGATAGCCACCCTTTCACCCAGACGCATCATGTTGCATTGTACATGTAATACAGGCGATTTACTGCCATACAATTTAAATGGAACATTCATGTCATTGCTTTCACCTTCTCATACAAAATTTGTAGACTTGTATTTTCCGTAATGCATGCTTTTCTCCAATTGTCAACATATATGCACAGCATTGTTGCGACTTAAACTCCTGGTGGCTTTTTGTATTTCAGAATTCAATTCTACAAGCGGTTAGCACTGAATTCTTGAAATTTATATAAAATTGTAAAGGGGTAATGATCAGGTTAGATCCTATTTAGGCAAAACTTTTTTATGATATCCTTTATTTTATTTTGATCTTTAATTGGTACAATAGTAGTCGAGTCACATAAGGAAAAGTTTGCATTGATGAACGTAGGGCCTAGATAATTCGCATAAGAATAAGAATGGTGTTGTCTTGAATTTTTGCTTGTGTGTGTGTGTTTTAGAGGGTTGTCATTTCAATTAATATCTCAATCAAATGCTTTGATGCTTGTATAGGTATGTTTCAATGCATGAAGCTTAACCAGGCAATTTTTGAAAATGGTTACTTCAGCCTTTAATGCTCCCATGGAGTTAGTATTTACCTGTATTGGGTTTTATCGCATTGGCGGATCCAAGGGGGGATTCCGGGGTTGGAACCCCCCCCTTTTTTTTGACAATTATGTACTTTTTAATGAATATCCTCATGTTTTACAAAGAAATACCCCTAAAATTTTCTTTAATTTTCTAATTGGAAACCCCCTTTCAAATTGTCTGGATCCTCGATTTGTTTGAAGTTCCTTTTATTTTCAGAGACTAATATTCTCAGTATCACCGAACTGGTTACTATCACGAAATTATCGGCTCACTGTGAAGGTTCACGTGCTGGTTGCTATGCTGACGTCGTGTTTTGGTACTATTTGTCGTGTTCATACACGTGATACGATGTATGAATAATGCATATACATTATAACAAAAGATTAATTGTGCTAAAATAAAAATTTCAACTTGTTTCAATTTATTAACGAGTCTTTTTTATTGTGTTGTAAAAGAAATATAAGACATTTTGTTTCTGATACGGACTTTATCACGGCGTAACGCATCAAGCTCGACCTAACGGGCTCAATTGATACTCATGGCTGTGATTAAACAAAATGTCTTATATTCCATATCTATTCGTATGTTTTATACTATAGGGAAACGGGATAGTAAATGGCGAGGTTTTTTTTTACCCAGAGACAGGTTTAACCCAACCATTGGCCTTTTCTTGCTAGTGTCGGTACCGGGTCATTTTATTCCAATTTCCTATCGCTATTTACGTTTGTCTCTTGTCTTATATTTGCTTTTTTTCTGGTGCAGTTCGCTTGTGAATTGTGGCATGTTACTGTTATTTTCGGCCATTGTAGGTCTTTACTGTTATTATTTGTTTGTAATTTTACGTAGAATATATACTCATAGTTGCATTATTTTTTGCTGACCTGAAACAATTCCTTGCCTTTCTTTCATTTATTGCAGCAAGTAATGTTAAAATAGGAGCAAGAAATCAAAATCATGACCGTACCGCCATATTCTCTGTACATTTGTGTCTGATGTATAGGACCTTTAAACACAACTGTTTTTCCAGTGACATTCAACTCATTTTAAGCTGACGATCAATCAATTAGATAGTTGAAGACTTTCTAGAAGGTCACAGAGGTTACAGTATAATTAGTGTCTTTTACAGTAGATTGGACCATATCCTTATCATCTTACATCATTTTTGTCTACTGAAGCTGTTCAAGAAAAAAATGTGTTATTGTTAAATATTTCCTCTGTGAGCTACATATACTTTTCCTGGTTGATTGATTTCTGTACATTATTTATTTGTTTTTATTTTAGCCAGTATGTTATTTAGTATAGATTACCAATGAGCCTAGCTATTGAATGATGTTCACAACATTGCCTATCCTCAGATGTTCGCTGAACAAGATATTTTATTATTGCTCTTATCTCATTATAGAGAGAGCATTCCATTATAAAATGTTGCTCATCCTATATTTTGTATAATGTACAATACTGACATTTTCTCTGTGTCCTATCAATATAATTTTTATCTCGAAGCCATGAGATGGCTGGAGTGATCTTGATATGGCAAGAAAAAATCACGTGCCCCGCATGAGGCTTCAAGCCTATTAACAGCTCTAAAAGATGATCTTCGTGCTTCCAATAAAATATAGTGCGCAAGTTCCTTTCAAAATCGGATACATTTAGTATTTAAGTTATATTTTCTTCATTTTATTGAGTTTAATACAGTGTTGTTTTATTAAACTGAAAACAATATGCATGTTAATCAAATTACTCGTTTTTTTTTACTCGTTGCTTATAGAAAATGAATGGCTGTCTTTATATCTGAAGGGAAACACGCCCATTGACCTTTATAAGATGTTTTAGTTGGTTTAAAATGAAACATACGATAAACACGTCAGATGTGTATTCACACAGCTGAAGCGATCTATATTTAAAGTTTACATAAGTACACGTGTCCAGAGGCGCGATTAATTTAGTATTATAACATTGAGTTTATAACATTACGTTTATAAATTTTCAAAGTCAGTAATGTATTTGATTATCAATTAGTGCCTAATAGATTCAGGGATTGGTGTTCTATAATTATGATTTAAATTATTTATTTAGGTCAAACATGTCCCCATTCATAGTTACAAAAAATCAATAACAAGTCGTTGTAGTGTGTATTCTTAAAATAGTGTAGTAAATGTTTCGTAGCATTCAAAATACAAACATCGCTATTTGTTCGTTCGAATTTTCGCACAAATTAATTTTCAAGCGCAATTTGGCCAGTTACAGCGATTTTAAAGACTGAAAACTTCTTAAAAGGCTCTCGCTTCGCGGTCGCCTTTTAAGAAGTTTTTACGCCTTTAAAATCGCAACAAGTGGCCAAATGCGCTTAATAATATATAATAGCAATGAAATCAACATGCGAAATCACACAATCCGATTATTTTCACGTATTACGGACTATAACTTAATACATGCAGACGTATGCAGTAGTTCTTTGGATGACTACGAAGTTTTGCCACATGTAGAATTTCAGGGCTTCGAGATTCAGCTCCATCGGAGCTTTGATTTGAATATCTGTCAGTCTCAATCCTTAAAGGATGAGAGCTAATTATAATTTTACAAATTGATTGTCGGTGTCTGAATTCTTTTATATTTAAATATTTTTCAAAACTTAAAGTAGTTTTAAAAGAGAAATAGGAAAATAATTTACCTTTTTCAGATTTGAGAATTTGGTCTCTGTAAACATTCCAAAAAATAATATATTGGCTATGTAATTTATCTTTGACTACTTTTACAAATTTATATAAACTACATGTTTTGTTTTGAATACCAATACCCAGCTTTTTCAAAATAAATATAATACTAGAAAACCATGTATTTATATCATGGTTTTGATGTAGATTTTTACTACACAAATATGTATCATATAATAACCCATTATCCACCTTCTCCAATCTATGATAATATTTTAACATTGATGAGACAATAAAGAAATACATAGGATAACGTCCAAGTTCAGACCCCGCAGCAAAATTACTTGACCTTTTATTAACACCCAAAATATATTTTAAGAATTTGATATGAGATTTTTCTGATACATCATTTTCAAATACCTTCTCTAATATAAATTGATCATGTTTAGTACATGCTGCTGATGTTGTTGAGAACATACTCAAAATTTCACATCCATAAATTAAAATTGGCTTGACAGTATGATCATGTAATTGAAGTAATGTCGAGATACTGGGATTTGCAGACGACATGCACTGCTGTAATTTAAAACAGGCCTTCATAGATTTTTTGAATCACTCTTCCTTACACTGAGAGAATTTACCACTGGGTATGAAAGTTATGCCCAAATATTTAAAATGTACAACTAATGGGTTTACCCTCTAGATGAAAGTCATAATCCAAATGTCTGCCGGGTTTAATAAAAATCATGACTTGAGTCTTTTTCAAATTTACTGTCAATAACCACTTGAAAGAAAATGAGTTTTAACATATCTAATCGTTGTTGTAATCCCTCTGAGGTGTCTGAAAATAATACAATGTCATCGGCATACATTAAACAGTCACATGGTTCTCACAAGAAGAAAAGATATCAGGCAATTCATTGATAAACATATTGAATATTTTAGGACTTAAAACATCCCCTGTCTTACTCCTACAGAAGATTTAAATAAAGGGGTAAGTTTGTTGTCAACTTTAACACAGAGTTTAATTACTTATTAAACATATCTTTAATTATATTATAGAAATTCCCCGATGTATTATGTTGTAGAAATTTATGTCGAATGCCAGCATGCACAACAGTGATATATGCCTTTCTAAAATCTACAAAACAGGCAAATAATTTACTATTTTTTCTATCAATATACTTATCTATCAATGTTTAAGAACAAAAATGTGATCAGGAGTTCTCGACTTCTTTGCAGAGCCAATTTGGTATTCACTTATAATATTATTTTCTTTCAAAAAATTATCCAATCTGTTATTCAATATTGTATTGAATAGTTTATTTATGCAGGAATTAATAGCAATTCCACTATAATTTATTGGATCACTGGGATTCCCAGATTTAAAAACTTGTGTTATATATGCCGATGACCATTGCATAGGGTAAAACCCTGTTGAAAACACAATATCAAATAGTTTTTGTAGTAATGGAATTAACACAGTAGACCCTGTCTTTAACATTTCTGCAGGTATGCCATGTAAACCAGAGGCTTTCCCATTTTTTAACTTTGCCATACATTCAGATACTTCTTTGGATGAAATTTTAAATTCTAACCTACAAAATTGTTTATTTCCATCTTTTCAACATCAGTCATTATTTCATGTATTCCATTTTTATGCAAATCTGACATTGCATTTAAATCTGAGAAATATTCATGCCATTCAGCAGGCTCGTCTGAATTTAGAGAATTGTCTTCTTTTGACCCTTTCAATGAATATATAAGTTTTCAATATTTCTTGGGATCTGAATCTCTCAATTGATCTAATTGATTGAGAATTTTTTGCTTAAAATGTCTCTTTTTAAACTTGCGTAATTTAGTATATTCACGATCGCATTTAAAATTTGAGACTCTAATGATGGGGTCAAAGGGAAATCGAGAGAGTAGTTGTCCTTTGTCGATCAAAATTTCCTTTTTTTGTTTTAAATTTGTATCGAAAAAATTTTTTGACTGAGTTTTGCCTTCAATATGTCGATTATTTTAGATTAATACATGCTTTGGAAGCGGCTGTTTTAATAATACTTGTTTAGCCAGCAGCTGCTATCTCTGAGTCTTGATCTTGTTTTAGAAAATTGTCTATCTTAACTTTGCGCACTGGATGACAAAGTGCATCTTTAAATTTATCTGCAGAAGAAGGAGTCCAAATCTGTCATTCTTATGTTACGCTTTGTAGAACTGACATAAGAAGCAAAAATGTTAAAAGTTAATTTATATAGTTGCAATCAGAGAAGTTAGGTATAAAATCTGACGGTGCCTTCCTCGAATGCCAACATTTTATATTTTAAATATTCCTTGAATGCCAACAAAATAATTTCAATAGATGTTTATACAATATATGGTGTTTTATAAGAATTAGGCGATTAATTGAAACATTTATCAATAGGTAAAATACATTAATATATCACTTTAATTTACAGGATTTACAGATTTATTTACTTGAAAATGACAAATAAATGACATATTTTATTCCAATTATGAATATGAAATTTATACGCGGAATCATTGTGACTTCAGATGATCAGCAACAATAAAAAACAAAATACCGAAGTAAAAGGGTGGTGGCATTGCTTTGTTCTACCATGTATTTGCAGACTTTATCTCATGTGCATTTATTCCACATCCATTCATTGATTGTACACAAATATGACAAAGTTATTAATTTCTAAGTTTTAATAAAATACAAGATAAGAATGTTCAATATAATTGAACAAAAATGCTGGTTTTTGTATTTAAATTGAGACTTTTCCATGGAGAACTGGACAGTGTTGGCAGGCATAGTCACATTTCGACTGAATAGATTCCATATCTTAGTCGGATGCAACTCTTATATATAACATTGTTTACATCAAGAAGATGACTTGGTCACTCATTGCGGAACTAGAAGTTCTTCGCATGTATTGGAGGAATTCGACCTTGCAAAACAGAGTCCCTCTTCTCTCTTCTTAAGTCGAATTATAAAGGGTTTATTATTACTAATTTGTACACAAAAGCACAGTTCTTCTTAATCATTAAAAGTATTGTAATCCAATTTAGCTCACTAATGTAGGCTTTTTGTGCACAGACATTCCCAGATGTCAGTCTATATTCCATCTTTTGGATCAATGCGATCCACAGTGATCCACGCGGAGTTGAAAACGGGCAACTTGGCTACATTTACTGAGGTACTTAAAAACCCTGTTTACAACAGTAAAATTTCAAATGTATTTGGACAAAAACAAAAACAAATTCTATGTTCAAGTTAATCAACTGTTAAAAAAGTTCCAAAAGATGTTTAAAAGGGTCGTTTAAAAGAACATTTAAAAAAAATGGTGTTTATTCCTATAAAACACCAATAAAAAATGTACACACAAAAGTCTGAAAAATATAAATGAAGGAAATATTGTTTTATATCTTTTCTGAAGTGAAGCCAGTCCAATTTAGAAGACCTAATTAAAGAAATTGTTTTTGTAAGCATGCACATTTGTTTGGACAACCATTTGACACCATTCCTTGAATACCAACGGTGTCTTCCCGGAATGCCAACATTTTGAAATTTACCTATTCCCGGAATGCCAACAAAAAATTTCTATAGATGTTTTTATAACTAATTACACTAGCAGATCTGTTTTGATCTTGTTTGGCCATTTTGATCTTATCATGATCTTGACAGGCTTAACACAATTTTGTTAAGACAGTGTTAGATTTTAAGTAGGTTTTCAAGATAATTGAATTCAAGGACGATCAAGACGTGTTAAGATAATTCAAAATTAAACAAGATTGACTGGTTATTTGCGTTCAGGAACAATCAAGACGAATTAAGTTTTTTTAAGACCAAACAAGATCCTGATTTGATTTTGTTTGATCTGGACAAACTTAACATATCTTGATCGTCCTTTAACGCAGTTATCTTATTTGATCTTGATAAACTGAACAGGTCTTGATCGTCCTTGAAAGCAATTATCTTAAAATACGACTGAATATCTTACACAGTCTTAACAAAATTGTGTTAAGCTTGTTAAGATCGTGATAAGATCAAAATGACCAAACAAGATCAAAACATATCTGCTAGTGTATAATGTTTGTTTTTATAGTAATTACAGTAATTAGCCAACAATTTCGAAGGTAAATAAGTATTTTTCTTTTACATTTAAAAAATAAAATACGCAGAATTTTATGAGTTTCTTTTCATCAAAAACTTATATATATTTTTTATTTTTTAAGGTTTTAAGGCTTTTTACATCCAATTAAAGAATAAATGTACCAGGTCTCATTACATTTAATAATGTCTTTAATAGAGATACCAAGCCATAATATTAATTAAAGCTTCTGGATTCACGGTGACATTATGAACCATGCTAAAGTCGATTTGAGTACAGTGAACTGTCCAAGCTTAATGTCTTAACCCATATAAATAACAGGTCCGAATCGGAGACGATCATTCAAACAAGTTAATATCATGGCTAATGCACAGCTAAATATTCAGTTCGTAACAAATCGTCTAGGCAAAGACAATCTCGTCTACAACAACTTCAAGTTTCGTGTTAAGACTCAAAGGGGCGAAAGATGCTACTGGAGATGTACCAAAAGTGATTGTCCAGCTACTAATAACACACTCAACAACATACCAGTCAAGATTTCTGACGTTCAGCACCCAGCAGACCCTATTCAAATCAAAGTAGACAATGTACTCAAAAAAATGAAAGATCGTTGTGCAAGTGAAACTACTCCAGTACCAACAATATACGACGACGAACTCGTCAGCTTACGCAATAGAGAGTGGAACGACGACGCTGAAGCACTAGTCAGCAGGATACCAACATTCCCATCTTGTAAGAACTTTCTGTACACACAACGGGCAAAGACTATACCGCAGCTACCAAACTCACGACATGACATCAACCTAGAGGGCAAATGGAAAGAGACTACTGTTTGAGATGACTTCCTACTCGTCGATGACGGCATCCAAGACCTCATATTCATATTCAGTACTCAGTTCAATCTCACACAACTTACAGCAGCAACACCACTTTATGGTGATGGAACGTTTTATACTTGTCCATCAGTTTTCTTCCAACTGTACACTCTACACCCATTCGTTGATGGTGCAATGTACCCGTTAGTATACTCACTTCTTCCCGGCAAAGATCAGATTTCATACACCAGATTTTTTCAACTACTCATTTCAGCATGTGAACGGTTTCAACTTCAACTCAACCCAACAACCATCTTCCTCGACTACGAGACCGCAGTCCACAATGTCGCTTCTACAGTCTTCCCTGGCATTACTAAGCAGGGATGTTTCTTCCACTACACAAAATGCATCTGGCGTAAAGCACAAAAGTTTGGGTTACAGATTCCATATGGCGACAATGAATATATACATCAACTTGTAAGACGAGCTGCAGTTTTACCCATGGTACCCGCTGAAGAGGTTGAAGACGTCTGGTTCAACGCCCTGGAAGACCTCGACAACGCAGACTTGAACATCAACGCAACACATTTCACTGATTACGTTACCGAGTACTGGGTAGAGGGAAATCGTCATCTATGGAACCACTACAACACACAGGGTCCAAGAACTACAAACAACTTAGAGAGATGGCACTCAAAACTCAAAAAGTACGTCAAGGTACCACACCCCAACATCTTCAGGCTGATAGAATTAATCCAACGTGAAGAAGGGCTCTCCAGGTGCCAAATGCTTCAGTATTCTGCCAGGGGGAAAGAGAGTGCCCAGAAAACGCAAATACAGAGAAATTGAAGACAGACTAGCGACACTCAAACTCAGACACCAGAACAGGGAAATTTCAACGATCCACTTCGCCGATGCTGCGTCATACTTACTGCACTTGGAGTAGACTTTTATTCAGTTATGTGTATGCATATATATTTTAGTGCTGTTACTTTGACTTTTCGTAAGAAACATTGACTATATGTATGTAATTTGATATATACTATGTTTGTGCTATATATGTGTACTAGTTTGTTATATTTGTGTAATTTGTTTGTGCTAAAATGTGTACTTGATTGATACATTTCTGTCAACATGTTGTTAGTGTATTTGAATAAATCAATGACTAAATTTGTCGTAATGTCTTTTTTATTTTTATAGATTCATAGTAAATCACATATTAGAAATCATATTATATTTAGTAAATATATTATATATTATCATTGGCTAAAGAGCTAACATAGTGAGTTAGGCTGCAAGTAGAAATCTATTAAACGGTAAGGCGAAGCCGCACCGTATAATAGATTTCTACTTGTAGCCTAACTCACAATGTTAGCTCTTTAGCCGATGATAATTTGTTTGTCTTCTGTGTACAGTTTCCACAAGTATTTTTTTCTATTAAAGATTATATCACAATATAATGTGTCACACGTATAAAATAATCTCCGTATTTGTAAGCGTGCTAAAAATAGCCATTTATTGATTGGTTCAACACTACAAGGTGCTACACAAATACGTACGAGAAATATAATGTCGTTTTACAACGAACAAGAATTTAAAATTGCCCGTGCACTTTTTTGTCACGAAAAATGACGTATAATGATCATAATGCACGACTGCGTGTAAAATAAAAATCGGCAAACACGTTGCACGAAAATAACCCTGTGCAAGCCTCAAATAACCCACGTGGTTGTGTTGTTTTACTCGTCAACAAAGTAGTACAATAACTTTTCGCGTGGAAACACTGTAGTTTGTAAGAACTGTATGAACCAATCACTGTTTACAAAAACCTCGACACAGAAGACATTTATTGATTTTATGTAAAGATTGACAAAGTGCTACACAAATGCGTACGAGAAATATAATGTCGTTTTACAACGAACAAGAATTTAAAAATTGCCCGTGCACTTTTCGTCACAAAAAATGACGAATAATGATCCTCCAGCACGACTGCGTTTTAAATAAAAATCGGCAAACACGTTGCACGAAAATAACCCTGTGCAAGCCTCAAATAACCCATGTGGTTGTGTTGTTTTACTCGTCAACAAAGCAGTACAATAACTTTTCGCGCGGAAAGTAAGAATTGTATGAACCAATCACCGTTTACAAAAACCTCTACGCAGAAGACAAAAGATGTTGGCATTCCGGGAATAAACCATGCCAACAAAATTTTACAGGTAATTTGTCGGTAGATCACAGAATGTTGGCATTCGAGGAATAAACCAATCTGACACATGAAAACTTAATAAATTAGTTAATATACTCTCGGACATTATCACATTAATCAACAACGCTAGAACCTACAGGTTTGTGGCATGTATATTTACCATACAACTCTACCATTAATTATTCTCATAATATTTTGTTGAAATACAAAATTCTAACAGCTGTTTACCTCTAGAATCTATCTTTTTATCATAACTATTTCTAGCTCTTGTATACCATCATAATCATAATTATGAAATATTGGCTCATGACGATCATGATCATCATTTTCTGTAAAATCTGGCTCTGCCAATGTGCGAGCATTTAAATCTCAGCATAATAAAATATCTCCCATTTTTTATATTTGTTGATAATATCTCTTTCTATTAAATCAAGGACATCATCATCAGTTTGATGTAGATAACTAGAGCTACTTGGAATGATATAAGCTAAACAGAGAAAAATATCCTTTGAAAAATTAAAGAAAGATTTTTCAAGTTTCATCCATTGATAATCCTTACAGGTATTTTCTAAAATTTCAATCCCTGATTTAATTTTATTTTTGATAAGAATGCCCAGACCCCAATAAAATCTTCTATTTGATGATCTTTCTCTTGTTTATGTTTGTCTTTTGTATTTTTATTGTGGGGTTTTTTCTTATGCAATTCCTATTTACTTTCTGGCATGTGGCTATGTTTTTCGGCCATTGTAGGTGTTTCCTGTTATCTTTTTTATTCCATTATACAGGGAAGTATTTATAACCTTCGATGTGTACGGAAGTATTGTATCCAATGTGAGTTTCACATAAAAGTATAATATCATAAGTGTTGACTTGGTTTATAAAATTGTTGTCTTGTATTTTATTATAGGTTTTTGAAATTAGACCCCTTACATTCCATACACAGAATGTTAAATTATGAGCACTTATTCCACTCCTTATAGATATTCTATACTATAGTAATCTGTGATATTATTCTTAAATATATATGGACCCTTGTTTTGAAATTTGAAATAAAATATCCTTATGAAACACAAAAAAATAATAAAATAAAGCAGACAAACAACTACACTTCAAATGTGATCTTATAACTTCTGTTATAACCTTGAATATACTCAATTAGTCTACAGTTTATATAATAATAAGATCTAATAAATCAAATTCAGTATCCGACACGATAACCTCTGTATCCACCCCTGTTATAAAATCTACCTCTCCCTCTGAAATTGCCTCTAAAATAAGGGCCACTATAGTGACTACGTCCAGAGTGTTGTCCTCTACCTCTGACTGTTATTGTAAGGAACTTGTTTTGGAAGATGTAATACCCACTCAATACAATCTCGGATGTTTGCGGCAAACAGTGCCACGTCATCTGGGGTCAAATGTACCCCATCATCACCAACACATTTTTTGATAACTTCCCCTTTGTATGCTAAATTGCTATGATCACAAATATAGATATTTTCATCATTTTCAAATTTATCTTTGAGCAAAGCAGCAAGAAGACATGCTTTATTATTTACTGAAGAACTATCACGGTGTGGAGTAGGTAGTGACACAATCACTTTTGCATTTGGACACTGAATTTTGAAATTATTTGTTATATCAAACATTTTATTTACACAATCTTGCGGACTTGAAGATTTAATATCATTAGTAACGGAATGCAACACCAACACATCGGTTTCAACTATATTAGAAACAGCTTGCTCTGTATCATTCAAGGGCATAGCCATTTGCTTTTCGGTTTCAAATTTTGATGATAGTTTTCCGACATCCATCTTGCTTATATTCGATGTTCCAATGATTGTGACATGTGGTAATTTGTCTTTTTGACTAGAAGAATTAGGGCGTCTGTTTCTATTTGTATTTACCTCTTCAAAATTTGTTGTTTCGTCCCGACTTTCATGAAGTTTAAGGCTAATAATTTCTTGATCTTTATGATCAATAATCTTTTTAAGATTTATACAAGTCAAAATTTTTGTAAGCCTGTCATTTGATGCTTCAATATGTTTAGTTATAATTTCATTCATTTTCACGATATTTTCATTTTTTTTGTGAGAATACTTTTTTCCAGTGCACTTGCAAATTTTGCCTCTAGTTTAGTACCGGTAATCAATTGAGCAACAGGTGAGTCTTGGTCATTAAAGACACAAGTGTGTCAATGGGCGGTGAATGTTGACAGGCGATATCACACTTATTGTTGTTAACATCAGCACTAGAGGTTCACTCAACTTCAGGTTTATTTTTTGAGGTTACAACTGTCTTTTCAAATGTTTCTCCTTGTTCAATTTCATTCTCTTTCATCCCTGTCTCTTCATCTTGATTTTTCTGTCTGATTTGATAAATTCATTTTATTGTAATCGATGATCTTCATAACGAGTGACTTCAATGTTGGAAAATCACGATTATAGAACATGTCATATCGACTCCCTTGGATTTGCACTACCTCTGTACTTATATGAAATGTAATTTTGTACAAAAGGGGGGTGTCATTTGTTGCCAAATCAATTGTTATTGTTTTTTTCCACTTGTTTTTTTCTTCCACTTGTTTTTTTCATCCACTCAGTTGGTTCATCATACCACTCAACTTTCAAGTCTTTACTCTTTTCATAACATTCATCATAATGTAGTGAAAGGGTTTTTATCCAGACAAGTAGTTTATTTGCTGGTACTCTAAAACCTACCATGTTCGCGGCTGGTTCATAATGATTAATGTCTATTTCTTCAAAAGAAAGTTCTTTTGCTTTATTGCTACTGGGTTTATTAAGCTTTAAGGGTAAACATTCCTTAGGATATTCATGTAAACAACTGTCAATCGACAGGTCATGTTCGATCACCTGAAGCTGGGGCAAGATGTAACCATATTGTCAATATTTTCCGATTGTGTGGTCATGACTGATATTATATATTATCTACGATGAATTCACATAGTAATGTCCTGTTTTGCAATATTTTGGTACAGTTTTGGGGTAAAATACATAAGCTTTAGGTGTTTTTTTTGCCTCTTTCAATTTCTAAACATGGGCGCTGCCATCTTGGGTCACGCGATATATCTATATGTCCATGTACACATCTGTGGTCATTATGGTTTGACGTTATACTTTTGTTTGGATATCAATATTAAGGATTCTGATATAAATTGTCCGTATATCCATTATTATATTCTTAATAAATCTGTTTACCTTTTCCACTTGTTGTCTATCCGTTGCCAAGTAAATTAAGTGACTTCGTTTTTAACTGGTAAGTCGTAGGCTGAGGGTTGTTAAAAGGCCTATTAACGTACGTGAAGAGCTACATGTTTCCGATTAAAATATAGTGCGTAAATTTCTTTCAAAATTCTTTTTTTCTGTAAGTCGTTTATTGGTCGTTGTCGCTATACAGAATTGATATTAACATACAGTACGTAAATATTCACAGTATTTACGTCCCTGTCTCTTGAAATAAATCCAGTAATACTGTCGGGTAGAACTTTGTCAAAATGAAAATAACATTTGTTTACCTGTGTCATGTGTATTAAAGCAATGGAATCGACATGCATACGAAATCTCACAATCCGATTATTTTTACGTAACTAAATATATAAATTGCACCTTCTGTTCGTGTTTATCGAATCAGTTCTCAAATCGGCGAATGTATTTGATTACCTCGATTGGCTAAATAGCACATGAGTTGAACTGGACACCAATACGAAAATCATCCATTTCGATCATCTTCACGTGATTACGCAATTGCCTGTGAAGTTTTTTATTCACTCTGGTAAATGGTACTTTCTAATCAGTTCTCTTGGGCCAGTAAAACAATTAATTCGTTATTTTCTATGCAGCAATTCTTTGGATAACTACGAAGTTTTGCCACGTGTAGATTTTCAGGGCTTTCGAGTTTGAGCTCCATCGGAGCTTTTATTTTATATTGACAACCACCTTATCACTTTCCTCTCGGCCATTTTGTTGTTGAAATTCATTAGTATGGATTACATGGGTTTCATTTTCTAATAAATTTACGCGTTTTCAAACAAGATAAGATTATTTCAACTTATAGGTACCTAAAGTCCTTCATGAGGTTTTCACAAAAAACAAACAAACAAACAAAAAAACTGCAGAAGACTATTATAGTTCATTGTCCGCTCAAAGTCTTCTGACTGACGGTTCGGTTCTGACCTACTTTTCAAGATATAATTCCATTTTGTACAACTTATCAATATTTTGTAGATTACTTTGTTCATTTATGTTAATTTGTTGGCATTGCACAACATATATTTTTATATAGACCAATATACGTTGTGCCACCATGATCAATACTAACTGGATGTCAACTAACCTGAGTTCAACATAAACATTAAGTACTTAGTGCAATTATTCCTAACTAAATGTATTTGGATGTGTCCCGTCTTGATAGCTTGAAGTCATCCTGTTTTTATTTGGTGAGTTCTTATGTGAAAGTCAAACTGTGGTCAGTGGTGTAAATGTAAATATAAAATATGACAACGGAAACTCTATATATACAAACACTTCTGTATTTTATTATTCCCGAATTTTATATGGTAGCCATTTCTTGATTTTTTTTCTCGTTTTTTTTCTTGTTTTTTTTCTTGGTTTTTTTTTTTCTTGTTTTTCTTTTTTTTTTTTTTTTTTTTTTTTTTTTTTTTTTTTTTTTTTTTTTTTGTTTGTTTTTATCAACCGCTCGTCAAAACACAGGATGTCAATATCTTAAAGTCAAAGCACTAAAACACTGACATTCTGTAAGACATTTAAGTTAAGAATTCAAGTATTATATGAATTGAAATATTGGAATGTATTTATTTCAGATATTAAATACGAAACTTTTTATTGTATGAAGCATACAGTTTCTATTGTTACTACAAATCAGTAGTATCAAAAATATAATTAATTGCTTGTTATTTATATTACTACTGTGATTTAGTTACTCAAATAAAACAGCATTGTATATTACTGGATGCACAAGTACGTAGTGGATAAGTTGTATAGAAGGCTCAAATTCCTGCCGCTTTCCATTTCTCGCCTTTTCGGGTGTCTATCAAACTAGTTGCCCCTTCTATCTTTATTTTTTTCTTGTTTAAGTCGTGATCGCTATAGCTGAAATATTACTCACTGTACGCAAAGTTCTTCCTCCTCAATCAGTCAAAATGTGCTTGTATTTGGAAAATGAATTAGACCCATTACTTACAAGATACTGAAAATGTCTAAAAATAAAAGGCTGAATTATAAATACCCAAGAATAATTATGTGTCACCAAAAACAATTAAAACATTCAAGCTAAGGAAGAAAAAAACACTACGTACGTATGTTACTTGCATTACAACCCATTTTCATATTATTTGACATGAAGAGAGCTGGTTGAGCCAATTACTGGTCGAATCCAGAGAAGGGGTCCCCTTAATTATTCTTACGTTTATGTAATTTTGCGTGAAAGTTATGTCAATCACACAGTTGATTTATGTACAACTCGATTCAATTCTACTTCCTTTTTAGTATCGTTCGTTTTCTCACTATTTGTAAATAATTGCGATTATAATTATAGGATTATTACAATGTAAAAATGTTTCATATACTGTGTTGCTATGATAAAAAAATTACCGACTAATCACAAAAGATATTCCTCCGTCTATAAGCAATTCTAGTAATATTAGGAAGCTTGGTAAATTGTTTACTTTGAACAAACTTCGTTAGCTTCGGGAAAATATATTTAAAGTGGTTAAACACAGGTCACATGATGACAAAATGTTGCAACTTTTGTTCAATGTAAACTCAATTTATCATAAAAAAAACCATTTAATTCATAGAATTTGCATAACTGGCTAATCTGAAACCCAATCACTGTCACGCCTGGTAAACCAGATGGTCTCAACAAAATGTTAAGGCGACAAAAAGGTATCTGCAACTTCCGGTTTAGAGCATCTGTTGATATGTTGACAAACGAGTGCAAGGCAAGTCCGTTTTCTCGTGATCATGCATATTTTAAGACATGTTTTGAAAATCGAAGAATGATATAAACGTGTGGAAATTTACTGCTTTCTGCTTCGCACAATAGCTTGAAATAAAGGATAAATTACTTTTCTCTCGTGGAGCAACAAGGCTACTTTGTGTATTAATGAAGGAAAGATAATAGGAACACTTACAATGGCCGAACATTACAATCACATGCCACAATCCACCAGGGAACTGCACAAGAAAACAATAAAATGACAAAAGACAAACAGAGACAACGATAGGAGCTCGGGATAGCCGGACTTGGTATCGGCACTAGCAACAGCTAGCGGTGGGGTTAAACCGGTTTATGGGTACCCAAACCTCCCCTTATATCCCGTTTCCCTATAGTATAATAAACATTGTGTATGTCTGGTTATATTTTCAATCATTTCATTGTGTAAAAAGAGGTTTCCGCGAAAATAGCATGTTTGAATAATAGGATACTACTTATAGACTCGCTGCAATTGCAGAAAAAGGAGCGATACAGACTCATAACAAATTAATGTCCACAACTTTGATAGGTTGAGATCTTCTCCGTATGTTGAGAACTTTTGTCGTTTGCGGAGACTGTCTGTTACAAATTGCAAGTGGTTTACTGATTTTTGCTTAGTAAACATTAAATTATTAAATTGAAAGTGATTCAGATTATTAATATATTGCTTTGTCATATTTTACTTTTTCGTAAAGAGCAATCAAAACGTTTTATAAACAGCTTCAAAATAACTATAATAATTAGCGAACATATAATTTCAAATAACTTCGCTAAAACTGACAGTAAAAATAATTTCGATCTGCTTATTTTATTGTCCCGTCTATCTGAATCTCTCTCGATTTCAGACAATCATCTTGTCTAAACTGTAGTATTCATTGTTGACCGGGAAGCAGGATGGAGAAATTTCAAGGTCCCGCTATTCCTTTTGTAGTTGATCTTTAATTATGGAAAGCATTTAGTTATGGGGTCTGTTGTTGGAATACTCATTATATGGAAATGGCCTGATACAAAATGTACTCAATAGAAAAAATGTTTTAAATGGTGTATTTGATGTAGATTGTGCATGCATGGTTTATGTTCAGTATTCTGGAATGTTTATTTGAGCCCGAAATCGGTTTCAATAAATTATAACTTTTCGTTGTCTGCCATTTGTATATTGCCGGACTAACATCGCTAAAGTAAAAATAAATTATTTCTCGGAATCCGATGAACAAATACAGGAATATGGAGTTAATGGTTCTTACAAATTGACGCATACCAATAAATCGGAAAATTTTTGTGTTACAGACATAATACAGACAATATGTTCCTTACGTTTATCATTGCTAATACATCGGCAAACGAATACCAGGGCAAGAACGAGGAAAGGGGGAATTCTTAAATCATAAATCCAAAATCACGGCAATTCACATCCAACACCAACTGACACAGTATGACAAAGACAAAACAAATAAACAAAAATGAACAAGAACGCCACACAACTAAAACACTAGCAGTGTGAACCTCTTTAAAAACTGAGGTATCATCAGGTGCTCCGTAAAGGTAAACAAATCATTTATTAATATCTATAATTTATAGATATCAATAAATAGGGAATAAATTCCACAACGGCTTTCAATATAAACATGATCTGCTCCATACCTGGCATCCGTCACACTGCCAGTGAAAAAGTCCGGTTTTGTCACAGTCGGTGTTAGCCCGGTACCAAACTCTGGATCTACCCAAAGATTTGTGAAATAGAAATATTGTAACGGTCTGTCAAATCGTGGTGATGACCGTAAAACTTCTTTAGTGACGATTGCAACAGTGACTGAACATATTTTTTGAGACAGTAATTTCGCTCTGTTGACAAAATCGCTGTACAAACTACAATAACAAATGAGTTGTGAAATGTACACGCCATATGCCGGAGATGCGGGAATATTGCTGCTAAAAACTTGAAGTTCACTATTGGAAAGTCGAAATCATCACGCTTGTCGTAAAGTTATGTTTTCAGACGTCCAGATCGAGTTGTCAATATGAAAAAGAAAGAAAATGGGGTAAATGTCAAGGAGACAACTTCCCATATCCAGGTTAAAACCCAAAACAAAGCACTAGGGGTCACCGTACGGTCTTCAACACAGTGAGAAACCTCACACCATATAGCAAGCCCTAAATTGCCTAAAAACGTAAAAGGGTGAATAAATCAATGGAAACAAACCACATCCAATAACCCAAATATCAAGAAACTAAAAGTTTATAAGAAGACAAGGACAAGGCAATGACCAGCATATTCTTGACTTGGGACAGGCGCAGAAATTGAGTTGGGGTTAAACTCGTTTTCTTGGATCCAAACCCTCCCCTATGTGTGGTGAATGGCTAAAAAACTAGAGACTCGGAGACTGTGCCTGTGTCGCTCACCTGACAAAATGCTGAACAGCAGGGTTTCAATGTTCTCCATGGTGGCCATGTTTTTTGTCGAATTGAAATGAAATGAGCAATCTTTGTAAGGAACCTTCCATATGCCATTCCTGTAATTTGCTTCAGTGGTTAAGATTTGTTTATGAAAATGACCCTTTTCCCATAGGGTCCAATGTTAAATATAAGTTTTGCGCTGGTGGCCATGTTTTTTGTCAGATCGGAATAAAATGAGCAATCTTTGTAAAGGACCTTCCATACATCATTCCTGTATAGTTTGGTTGCATTTGCTTCAGTGCTTACAAAGAAGTTGATGAAAATGAAGTTTTCCCATAGGGTCCAATGTTAAATATAAGTTCTGCGTTGACGGCCATGTTTTAGTCGGATTGGTACAAAATGAGCAATCTTTGTAAAGGACCTTCCATACATCCTTCCTGTAAAGTTTGGTTGAATGTGCTTCAGTGGTTTCAGTGGAGTTGATGAAAATAACGTTTTTCCCATAGGTTCCAATGTTAAATATAAGTTCCGCGATGGCGGCCATGTTTTTTGTGGGATCAGTACAAAATGAGCAATCTTTGTAAATGACCTTCCATACATCACTCTTGTAAAGTTTGGTTGTATTTGCTTCAGTGCTATCACAGGAGTTGATGAAAATGATGTTTTTCCATAAGTGCCAATGTGAAATATAAGTTCCATGCTGGCGGTCATGTTTTTTGTCGGATTGTTACAAAATGAGCAATCTTTGTAAAGGACCTTTCATACATCATTCCTGTAAAGTTTGGTTGGATTTGCTTCAGTGGTTACTGAGAGGAGTTGATGAAAATGACGTTTTCCCATATAGTCCAATGTTAAAAATAAGTTCCACGCTGGCGGCCATGTTTTTTGTCGGATTGGTACAAAATGAGCAATCTTTGTTAAGGACCTTCCATACATCATTTCTGTAAAGTTTGGTTGAATTTGCTTTAGTGGTTTCAGAGGAGTGTATGAAATTGACGCTTTACCCATAGGGTGCAATGTTAAATGTAAGTTCCGCACTGGCGGCCATGTTTTCTGTCGGATCGGTACAAAATGAGCAGTCTTTGTAAAGGACCTTCCATACATCATTCCTGTAAAGTTTGGTTGAATTTGCTTCAGTGGTT
>MJUU01027119.1:0-12506 GCA_002080025.1 Modiolus philippinarum | reverse complement strand
GGGGGGGGGGGGGGGGGTTGTTACACGTAAAAACATGACCGTCTGTGAATTTTAACATGGATTTCCTGGATGGGACTTGATGGCTGTAGCAGATACAGATCAGTGCCTTTTCTCCTTTGTCTTTCATTGATACTTATATAGCCTTATGATATATAATTTGCCACATTACTTCTGTTTCTATCATCTTTGATACGTGTCTTCCGTATGTTACGATTTTATCTGAACTGAATAGACAAAAATGTTGAAATGGCAATCTGCAAAATCTAAATTTACAGTTAGTTCGGTATTAAGACAAGTCCAAAATTATATTAACTTTAACGTAATACATGGTAATACGATGCAACAATGGAGAGTATATTACTCTAAACATTGTATATCACAGTATCAAAATTAACATAATTAACATATTGATTAGAGAAAATTGGAAAATATGTAGTAAAATGTTTTAAATACATCGGCAAACGAATACCGAAGCAAGAATGTGTAAAGGTGTAAAGGTCAAAATTCGCATTCTCAAATATTTAGTTTGGGTAGTTTTGCAATTGGGCGGATTTGTATTTCAACTGGGCGTAAAAAGTTTTTGATATTACTGATTATTCGGATTTCGTTTGGTTTTTTGTTTTTGAAACATTTTTCGAAATTATGGATTTCCTTTGTTTGGGTTCTAGTGCTGCTGATGAAGAATTAATTTCCGAAATGGCCATACAGCTCATTAAAATTGTTGCAGTTGGAGTTAACATATGTGTTATGGTCTCATGTTCATTTACTCCATATCCTTTCGTAAAATATTTCTATTGGGCAGAAAATAATTTGCAACTGGGCAGATTTTACTTTTTTCAAGTAGGTGGATTTCCTGAGATTTACCAGTAAAAAGATAAATGAAAATATCTTTTGAAAAAAAAACAACAAAAAACAAAAAACAAATGCACTTAGCAAGGCAGAACTATAGTCATATCTATATGGAGAGTTTGTGTATGGGTGTGTTTTTTCTTCTTAACGATTGGGGTTATCAAACGAAAGGGGGATGTTAGATGAAAAACTATAATGATAAATCTTTACTACTTGTGACATACGCAATCTTATTAGAACATTAAAAAATACCTTTTTAAAATAGTCTAGTTGGTCTTGAAATCTGTATCCCACAACTTTATTTTTTTGCTTCGGTATTAATTTGACGATGTATTCAATTAACTCTTTTTTCAAGTCACCAAATTTACTTTATGTCAATTTTTATTTCATTTCTAAAACCTTTCCGTCCAAATGCAAAACTGAAAAGCGCCCAATTGAAAATGCTCGCAACTTCAAAATCTTTCAAAATTTTAGTGTCATTTGAGGCCACAATGGTTGCCATACCTTTAAATATCTCTGCAATGTTATTACCGCTAACAAGAAAAATCGAGGCAAATGTAGAAACGTTGACAAGAAACCATACGATTTGGCAACCGATGATATCTTGGAAATTAACTGGGAGCAATGTTCTCCAAAGTGCTCTCAGTAAACACGCAAATAGATCTGCAAACGCTAAAGCTGGAATGAAATACCTACTTGCCCCTTTCTGTTAATTTATTTTTTTTCTGGTAAGACACTGCTGAATCGATGGAACCAAACTTCGTGCCGTTTGAAATTAGTGTCCGGTATGTCTGTATTTAATCCACAATGGCCGAAATATCATAGTTAAAAATTGAACTCTGTGTGAACACTTTCTGAAAGATCTCTGAAACCACTGGGCCAATTGGAACCAAATTAAAATTCTATCCACTTTCATTTCACATTTCCTAATACTTCTTCTGTTCAGTAGTGAGTTAACTAGTCTCGTAAAATTTCCCGCCAACTCTATTCGGAATACAATCTTCAATATTTTTCTTCAGATCATAAGAAAAATTGTTCTACAACTTAACCAATTTAAAAATGCATTTTTTCATATAAGATATATGCTGTTGAGTAGAGGTTACTCCTTGAAACACGTGTACAGCATAACGAAATTTACCGTATCTTATGCAACTTCGGTATTATTGTATTTTCATATGTTTTAAAATTCGGCAAGCCTAGCTTTCATTTATTTTACACGTTGTGTGAAATGTAATATAATAATAAACTGGTTCTAGGTACTTTCATATCTTTATGGTGTAATAGCAAAATTACCGAAAAGAGTTTTCAAGAGCCGAAGTCCTTGAGACAAACAGACAAATGAGATGGAAACCACCGGAAAAATTGTCTACCGCAAAATCGCAAATCGTGGATTAAACCGGTTTATAGCATGCCAAACCTCCCCTTCCATTGCGGTAGTGTCCGGTGGCATTGTCATTGAAAAATCATAGACAGTTAAAAGAAATGACAATTCCAGTACTATCTTACAGGTGCGTTACTTTACAGTCTCGTCCTGTTTATTACACCAACATTCCTTTGCTCAAAATTCTGGTTTGTTTGTCATATAACATATATGGAATATAACATCATTCGCCTCCACTGCTTCTTTTAAAAGGTTTTAATAAGATGATCATGTCAGCACATGGAAAATGTATTAATCAAGGGTAAATTATTGTAGTTTATCAATTCAACTCGTCCAATCAGTAACCAGTTCCAAGAAATAACACGTGTAAGCAGGATGACATTTTTATTTTCAATGAAATTTATACATGATGGAAACAGACTGATACTAAATTGTTAAATTACTAAAAAGTGGTAACGTGTCTAATGCTTGCATCGAAATAGGGTTTTCAGTTCGGCTTTAAATTTCTGGTCAAAATATCCATAGATATAAGGATTAACAATATTATTGATCATAACCATCTGATCTAAGAATTTAAATACAACAGTTTCAACCTTGGTACTTTTTATCCAAAAATAGCGATCTCTAATTAATGAAAATAACAAAAATATTTGTGGTATATAAGAGAGAATAAATGTTAGACTTATCAACATAAACATGAAAGAAAAACGTCTAGATGATTTCTGTTTTCTGCTTCCTATGTTAGTATCAGGCGATTCTAACTTTCGAGACTTCCGCGCACGCAAAGAAATGTCGTTATTATCAACTGAATCTATTGAACAATCGGTTGATGTGACATTCGAACAGTCAGTAACTTTAGTGGAGTTTTCTGTACTGTGTTTTGTTAATTCGCTACTCTTCCATTTTAAAGACATTTTATTTGTATTATTTACTTTATTCTTCTGGTTCTGCATCATGAGGAAAATAACTCTTCCAATGAGTGAATTGAGCACTATCAGTTCCAACATAACAAATACAAGTAAAATGGACACAAAACAAATAAAACTTATAAACGAATTGCTGCTTTGGTCTATTTTTAACACATTTGCACCACAAATATATCCCGTGACATTCAAAACTGGATTTGGTATCTCAAGTTTTTCGTTCCAAATTATAAAGGGACTGGAAAAGCTTATGGACAGCACAAATATTACAACAAGCGATGTCCGTCTAAATTTTAGTGTCATTTGAGGCCACAATGGTCGACATACCTTTAAATATCTCTGCAATGTTATTACCGCTAACAAGAAAATCGAAGCAAATGTAGAAACGTTGACAAGAAACCATATGATTTGGCAACCGGTGATATCTTGGAAATTGACTGGGAGCAATGTTCTCCAAAGTTCGAATGGTGCTCTCAGTAAACACGCAAATAGATCTGCAAACGCTAAAGCTGGAATGAAATACCTACTTGCCCCTTTCTGTTTCAGCTTAGTCTTGTAAACAACAAGAAGTAGAGTATTTCCCACGACACCAATAATGAAGTAAAGAACAAGAAAAACATCATGTAGTATGTACTTCTTCGCTTCCATTGCATTCCACATGTTAAGACGTTCATTTTCTGATCCTGACCCATTCATTTTGTAATCAATATGGACGCTCGTTATGACTATCACACAGAGTGTTTTAAGTTCCAATTCATTTCAAGTTAAAATTGTGTAATATGCTATTTTTACGTTGAGTGCATAGTTTATATACATATATGAGAAGGAAGTATTTAACAACCCACATAAAGTGGTTTTAGGTTCCTAGTACGGAAAGCAACCGAATTTTGATTTTTGCTTGTAAGATGTTTCAAACTCAATACGAATAATTTGTCATAGTGCCAAGTTTCGGCACTTGGGGTCACATAAACGCTTCGTCATCTTTATAAGGCAAGTAAGTATTGGAATTCGCTTTAAATGTTAAGGTCCCTAAATGCGACGGTTACTAAACAACGGCAGTAGAATACCGAAGGAACAAGGGAAGCAATGACTACAAAAATCGAAGTCCAAAGACATGGCAAAAACGGTAACACATAAAAACAAAGACAAAACAAGGACTTGAGACAGCTACAATGCACGGAAATAAAAAGATAACATTAAGAACTAAGGCACTCATAGTGTGAACTCCCATGAAAACCGGGAGTGACATCAGGTGCTCCGGAAGGGTAAGCATGTCCTGCTCCGCTAGCGGCACCCGTCACACTATCAGTGAGTCAATCCAGGGTTGAGTCAAATCCGATTATGTCAAATCCGTGAAGACGTGAAATCTAGCTGAAAAAGTCCGTTTTCATTTGGGACACAGACACGTCATATCTGTCAATGATGTCATAGTGACGGCCATAGAATTTCTGAAGGGATGAAAGTAACAAAGGCTGAACAAATCCCTGACTATGCAGCTTTTGGGACAGTGTTTTTGCTCTAACTAAAAAGTCACTGTATAAACTGCATGCCCGACAGTAACGAATCAACTGTGAAATGTACACTCCATAGGCTGGAGAGGTAGGTATATTGCTGCTCAAAAAGGTTTTATTACTAAATGACATATTACTAAATGACATAATGCTAAAGTTACCGCCACTTTTTAATCTGTAGATAGCCATTTTTACATCTTGAAGCCAAAATTAAAATAATGTTTGTTTCCCCTTAACCTACCGACCCTGAAAAAAATGGCCCTACTCAAATAATTTTATTGACTTTTAAGAGAGAATTTTTTCTACTCAAATTTGGATAAAAAACAATTATTTCTAACCTCTTTTTGTAAAAATCATTGAAAAAATTTCTTCCTACCTACCTACTCAACATTATTCAGTAGGGTCGGATAAGGGGAAACAATTTTTTTTTAATTATGGCCTTACATAGGAGTAAACAATGAATCGATATGGAATTAATGTACATGAGACAAAGTCTCTACAAATACATGGTTAAATGCAACGGAACTACCATTGGAACAAATAAAGGAATATTTGTTAGTTTTTTCAACGACAGAAACCACCAGAACCACATGTACATTTTTTTGGACTTACATCTCGAATTTGAGAAGTCCGGTTGCTCACAAATAGGCTACTTAAAAAGGGTATGTTACCCATAACTTGAATTCATCCCTCCAGAAGTTTTATGGTTGACATCATCATCATCTTGTTGACCGCTATGGGATATCTGTTTTCCAGAGGACAACAGATCTTTCCCTTTAAATATTTTATGAAAGGATATGGATAAAAGCTTAATTGTTGTTTCCTCTACCGAATTTGACCTTACTACCGGATTTGACAAGTTCATCCCGGTGGATGTCTTACTCTACCGGTGCACCTGATGTCACCCATGGTTTTATTGGGTCTGGGATGTTCATCTTTATGCGTATGTGTGTCTTCATTTTTCTTTTCTGTGCCGTACTCATGCTGTGTCTTTGTTTCTTTGTTGTTTCAAATGTTGCCTTTGTCCTTGAATTATTCGTTCTTGATTGACGGTTCGGTTCTCACTGACTTGACGCAAATGGTCATCTCAGTACTAATATTTACGACAATTTCAAAATTTTCAATTTCCCTAACATGGACAGTAATATTCCAGCTTCTCCTGCTTTCGGAGTGTATGTTTCATAGTTGATTCGTTTCGCGAGAGCGAGCACAAATGTAACAAATTTTCTCATTCGACATAGTCATCTCCGTGAGCGCCTTACTAATCAAGGCTTCAAAAAATTCCGTCTCATACGATCATTAAAAAGATATCAGTCCCTTGTGGAAAAATTTGAAGTGTCAGTCTGAAGTCTGATTCAAGATTCTCTCTTTATATAATACTTTGATGATCATTTCTTTTAACTGTCTACGACCTTTCAAAGGCAGTTGCCGTTGTTGCTACCAGACATTACTACAATGGAAGGCGAGGCTTGGCTGGCCATAAAACCGGTTTAACCCATCATTTCTTTTGAAATGCCTGTACCATGTCAGGACCATTGCAGTCGACAATGTTGCTAGTGGTTTCCACCTGATTTGTCTTTTTGTCTCGTGGACTTCGGCTCTTGGACATTCTGTTCGGTAATTTTGTAATTACCCCCATTTAGTCATAGAGATAGTAATTCGGCATCATGATCTCTAGTGCAGCTACCTTAAAGCCACTTTTTGAGATTCACATTCTGCTATTCAACCCGAAACTTCATCATTATGCTGAGACGTCGAAGTTTACAGGAAAATGAGAAAAATCATCAGTCAGACAGCAAAATTTAGTTTGAGTACCAAAAATATTATATATTCTTTATAATCGAAGCATAAGCGTAGCGTCAAAAATAAGAAATAGCTACGTTGCTGTCAGGCTATTTATGACGCTGTTAATGTCACAGAGTTGGGAATTCAATTTAAATGCTAGTTTATCTGGACAAAGTTAATTATTTTTAATAATTATTTCTTAACGTATTGATTAATTTTCTATATCAGAGTAATTTTCACAAATTGATCGTTAGAGAAAATGACCTTTTGATTTGTAGCAATAGCAGCGATACAGTGGTGGTAAAGCGATATCATGTAAAATACACATTTTATTGTTATTATATCGTTTGAACAAATAAGCAAGTTGTTATCAGCCCTATTTTCAAGTTCATTATATGTTCGTCCAGTGATCCTTCTCTTTTTTCTCTCTTTTTTTAAATGCACATTGCACTTTGATATATCCGTTTGATTATATCACATGTCCCTCAACGATTAGCAACGCTATTGATAAATGTTTCAGTAAATCTTCCCGATACAATGAAAAATTATTGGTATTGAAAATAGATTTTTCTTCCCTGTAACCATTGTTAAATGATTTTTAACTGGATGATCTGTTTATTTAAATATTAAAGTGCGACATGAGGGTAGGCGTTCGACTGTCCATCCTACAAGTTTAAATTCTCTGAAGCTATTCAACAGATTTTCTTAGAACTTGGTGTAAATCTAGGACAAGTTTATATAATTGGGGGCGTTACTGGGTAACACAGAGATCAGTAGTTTTTTTTACCATTTGCATGCAAGGACAGCTCCTTTTATAATTTCAACAAAATCTCTTAGAAAATCGTATATAGCTATGACATAATATGTAACTCTTCAAACATTGGAGATTCACATTCTACTATATAATCCGGCAGTTATTCTCCTTTAACTTAGAAATCCACTCGTTTTACTTTATTGCTGTTAGAGCCGACGAGAAATCGTTTGTATGAAATGACCTTTTTTAGGTCACTACAACTTATACACTTTTTTATTGGACCGAGGAAAATTAGGAAAATTTATTTTAGAATATTGAATTACTAATTATGACGTATGTTAAAAAGAGTGTTGGTGAACAGGGAAAATACGTTACGCATACATTTTAAATAAAAACGAAACAGCTAAATTGTAGAAATTTTAATCACGGATTGCAATCCGGTACTTTTGCACCTTCTTTGACTATTTGATTTTTGGACTTTGGCTCTGGATAATTCTATTCGGAAACTTTGTTACTACCCCCATTCTTGATCATTATCACATTGTATTTTACCTCTCCATACTTACAGTGACTTACTTGAAAGATCCTTCTCATAAATAGGTATATTTAACAAGCATACATTACCCATAACTTGGAAATAATCAATGAGAAAGTTTTACGGTCAATGTCATGATCTTGTGGGCCGTTATGGGATATTTGTTTCAAAGCTACATATCCTTCCCTTAAACTGATGTTTTTATTCTACCTGATTTGACTTTGCTACCAATATTGACATGTTCAATACGGCGGTGTCTCTTAAGATGCAGGGGATGCTTACTCTACTCATCTGCGGTTTTAAATTTGGCCCGTGGTGTTCATCTGTATGTGTGCCTCCATATTTCTTATGCGTGATGTCTTTGTTTCTTGGCATTTCCGGTGATGCCATTGTTCTTTTTGGGACTGACGTTTCGGTTTTGACAAACTTTACTATTTACTGATTTGGTGAATACCCTTTGGGGACTACCAGTTCACCAAGAAAACAATCGATCAGATGCTTATAAATATTCAAATACCTTAGATTTGAATTTAGTTCTAGCAGATTTTAAAGAATTTTGACAAGATCTTCAACTTTTGTTAGTATCATGGACAGAACTGATAAAAATTATCGTATCAGATGATCAAAATATGGATTTTTGCCCATATTTGGATGTAATTACATTTGTAACATAACGATCCTTTAGGGTGCGTAGGCCTATCATATCGTTAGAGCCAAATTTGGACCAAGACTCACATATTATAATGGTTCAATAAACTTTTGTTGAATAATGGAAAGTAACAAAAATATCATACTTCAGTCTTTTAAACATTAACTAGAGCTGTCGGCAAAGCCAGACTAATACCCCCTACAACTGCATTTGAGTACCAATTGAGACTAGGACAGAAATACCTATTAGAATATCAGACAGAGAAATAGTCATTTTGGCAGAGTTTGACAATGAAAATAGGAGTTCAGAGTAAGACTGTAAAGTCATTGATAGCTGTGTATACGACCACTGAAGCATGTTAAAAAATGTGTAACATATTTGCGACAGGCTTTGATTCATTGTTGAATGAAAGTGGAGATTGTTTCAAAGAAAATGTAGCTATGCTTATAAAGGATTTATTTTCTATCTCTACATTTTTTAGATATACTAGAAGGCCTTGAGTGTTTTTCATCATAAAAGTAGAAAGGCTGTAGCTTTGAAATGCTAGGCTGTATCTTTGGAATGCTAGGCTCTATCTTTGGAGTGCTGGCTATATGAACTCGAAAGATATTTAAGCCAAAGCTCAGTATTTGATCTTAGATGCATGAGACTTGGTTACTTGTTTTGGGATTTGAGAATCTACTGGTGAAACATAAAAAATCAGAGGGGTCATCTGAATAATTTACTGTCTTGAGTTAAATGGACAAAGGGTATCAGATTCAGACATGGAAATCAAAAACTTAAAGATTTAACACCGAATGACCACGTACGTTATAATGCACCATACAGTTCTAGTTCTAGATTTATAGCTACTATCCAAAATAAGCAGTAATCCAAGTTATGTCCATACAAGCAACTTTTACAACTTCCAACAGAGGGACGCCGGATATTTATCTAGTGCTTCTTAAAATGATGCCAAAAAGTAAATACAACCAAGGTGTACAGAGCTCTATCCAGAACTGCAAGAAAAATGACAGCTGACTCGCAAGTAATTACATTTGTATAAGTCTTCTATGAATGCATCCAGAAAATATGGTTGGTTAGAGGGCCAATTCATTAATTTTTCTGAAAACTAAGCAGACAAATACGACAAATCAGTAGGTTTAACAGATTTTAAAAAAAGGTTATAGTAAACCAATCTCTTTTGCCGGGGTTAAGAGATACTGTTGCATTTCATTCTTCAAAAGCAAAAATACTGATGAGGCCTTCGACATTGAGTTTTTTTTTAATCCAAGGAGTATCTCACTAGTGCAAAGCTCTCTAGTTTGCTGATTTTTTTGTTTGGTTTTAGATCTATCTATCATTTTATACATCTTTCCAAATGTTTTGACTTGATCTACACCGAAGATACATAAATTATTGAAATGAACTATGACATTTAGCAATATATCACCGCTATATGTGGACGAAAATAAATTTATGTTTAGATTTATATGCGGCATGCAATATGCAGTCATAATAGACAACATTACCCACTACTTGTATTTGCAAATCTAGTAATTAGTATTAGATACAGTGGGTCTCTTATCATATTCGAGGGACGTATGTCCCGAGAATATGATAAGAGACCCACTGTATCTGATTTACATAGGAGTTATTAATAATCACTTCGTGTGATCTTCAGCAATAAAATGTTTTAATTTATGAAATAAGCCAGATGTAGTCAAGGATGCTATGCGATCAAATAATTAGAGACTTATCTTAATTGTTAAAATTTAATTATCACTTATCAGTAGAACTGTATGCACAAAATGGTCCTACGTTAATCTTGTTTTTTTTTTGTACAGTTTTATTGCCAAAACCTTCAAATTTCACTGATAGAAGATAACTATCCTGTGTAAATGTTTTTGTTCTGTCGTTGACTGCAAAGTTGTTTGAGAGTTTTCTCAGACATAAGAGATAGAAATTTCACAGGATAGCAGAAAATGTGGGAATCGCAAAGTTGAAAAACTAACATTTCGGGTACAGCAAACACCAAATGTTCTAATACGGGATTTCTGAGTCTTGTTCAATCCGGAATGAAGTTCTGATACTATATGAAAAGAAAATCAATACATCAATACATTGAGAGGGAATCACTAATTAATGAACACTGTTGAGCTAAGGGTGTTTATATTTAATCTCTTGTAACTGTTTAGGTTAATTGATTTTTAGTTCAAGAATTGTCATGTAAGAAAAATTATAAATATACACTACAATTTCATATTTTTTTTTTGGGATATATATTAATTTCAATAAGTCAAGAATCCAGTCACTCCGTCTAACTTGTACTTAAGTTTCCACCTATATAACACGAGAGTTACAATATCGAAAGTCCCGTATTCGCCCACAGCGAAAATAACATGATATCAGTAGTTCAAAATTGGCCGTTTGTTCGCGACAATTTTAATGCAGTTACTTTATTTAAAGAAAATGGCGATATGGATTCCAGTAACAGAAATTTGAGTTTCAAATTAGCAAATGCTTACGTGGAAATCGGGAGAAATACCGGTATATTGAAACGTGCTATCTGAAATGTCCCAGAAAGGCCGTATACAGGATAGTCTTGTTTAAATTTACAATTAAAATTTCATATATGGGATATTCTTTCAGTGTTTTGGCTGTTTTTTTTTAATTTTTATCCCGAGCTGCAGTGACATGGTTAAAGGTCGCTGAAACCAATAATCTAAAGGGTACAAAGGGGTGAAAAAATTAGATAGTTTTGCAAGTTCGAATACTCCATAGAATTAACTTTTTTAAAAAGTTAGATATTGCAAAAGAATGAAAGTTCAAAAAAATATTCAATGAGATTGATAGAATTGTTTTCCGACCATCAATAAGCATACGATGCATAATAAAACTCAGATGCCGGGTGATTGCAGACCATTATGTGTGTAAGTTATAGCCATCAAAATATAGAATAGCAAGAGTTTGAATATTATTACATATTAAATGCAAGCAAGCATAAAAAGATAAGATGCTTTAATTACTAAGGAAACTTACAAGTCAATGAGTCGCGAGACATTGTTTAAGTGGTGTCAATGGGTGTTTGCGTTTATATTGAAATTGTAAAATCACTGGTACGTATATGTTGAAAAGTCAAGTGCTTTATTTTGGCAAAGTGTAAAATGTGGACTGGACTGGACTGGACTCGTGGACTGGACTGATGGACTGGACTGATGGACTGGACTCTTGGACTGGACTGGAAGACTGGACTTATGGACTGGACCCATGAACTTTACTGATAAGAATTATAGTTAAACTTGGTTTTTCAATAGACTATGGGTTATTGTAGATTATTTACATAATATTATCGTTGAGTGTTTGTCATAAATGCCAACTTTATAGTTTAGAAAACAATAAATGAATTAGTTTATCAACAGTTTAGATAATGAGACAACATTCCCTCAAGACTGATCATGATAAGGCAGATTTGCACTGACAAATAAACAATAAAACACTTAAAGAGGTCAGAATTTGATACAGGGATGTTTGATAAAATGTTTACATTTTGAAACCAGATGTAATCCATATAACTGGTATATTTAACAAGATGTGTTTTGTGAAACACTTATGCCTCTGAGAAGAAGTTAAGAAGAAACATTTAGCACATTGAACAATTATAAATGTGCTTCAGACAAAGCAATATGTAGTAATAAATTATGATATCAAATAAAAAGTTAAATCACAACAAATGATGATGTAATTGGATAAAAACACAGAAGTCACCCAAAAGACCTCCTTGAATCATCATCCAAACATTATTAACTATTTCATAAGTTCTTACATATGATGACAATTAAATTTTAACAATCAAGATAAGTTTCTAAATAGTTGAGTTCAAGGCATCTTCAATTACATCTGGTTAATTGCATTATTGAAACATTTTATTTGCTGAATATAAAACCAAATGATTTTTTTACTCCTATATGTAAATCAGATATTGTAATCGTCCACTAGCTTAAGACACTAGTGCTTTTGTCGGGCAAAAGATGACAGTGATTGTAAGAGCACTTTGCCAGTTTAATTGATGTTTGTTGACAATTCCGCACCCATGACCAATGAAAACACGGATGCAGCGTTGCTCGACAAAGAAAAGAT
>MJUU01027118.1:67896-80666 GCA_002080025.1 Modiolus philippinarum | reverse complement strand
GCCGTTACTTGAGAACATTACAGTTTTTACAATGGAACCTATAGGAAACATGTTCAAAAATCTATTCTGAAACTATTTTTCTAATTTGAACCAAACTTGTTCGCAATGGTCCTTGAATGGACTCCTTTAAAAATTGTTTCCAAGTAGTCCAGTACTAATCCAAGGTGGCTACCATCGGGAAACATAAGTTATCTTTAAACACTTGACTGATTATTGTTCTCTATCAGGTTTTCTACATATTTTGGTTTAAAGACTTGCATCTTCTGATAAGATTTGCACTGAAGAGATATAACTCGTACCAGGCGTGGATCCAGACAATTTGAAAAGGGGGGTTCCAATCAGAATTTTAAGGAAATTTCGCCGAGCGGAGCGAGGCGCGAAGATTTTGAAGGGTATTTTCTTACTAAAACACCAGGATATTCATTAAAAAATACATGATTGTCCAGAAAAAGGAGGTTCCAACCCCCGGANCCCCCCCCCCCTTGGATCCGCCAATGCGTACAAATGACCATATGCAGAATTTAGGTTTGTGGTAACTTCATGTAATTTTCTTTTTTTTAACATAATGCAATAGGAGAGAACACATTCAAAAATTTTTTTTTTCAGAATTTAATGACAAATTTGCATCAAATTACTTGCACTGACAACGAAAAAAGGAATTATAAAGTTTGAATTTTACTCCTTCTTTCGGGAAACTATATAAATATTAGTTTATTTCAAGATACCGAGTATGGAATATGCTATCATTTATACATGTAGTAGCACTTCCTAGTGCATATTCAAGTCCGATAGATAACACCATTTTTGAAATGTTTACTCCCTTGTTTACATGCTGCATATTATGTAAATACTTTTTTTACTAGTCATTATTATCAATTTAAATCACGAGACACATGAAATACACATTGTTATAGTACTTCGTAATCAACAGAAAAAAATCTTTAAAATTTAGCGTGTTTACTTAACATGATACCATTCACATTTTGGATACTATATACATGTATTTTTTTNTCAATATGGCACCGGTTGCAATGGAAACGACAAAAAAGGCAGGAAAATCAAAGTACTCAGAATTGGATGATTAATTCATTTTCAACAAAAATTGATTTCTAGGTAGATTTTGATGCTGCGAACAAACTGGAATCATCTTATTTGCTGTCAGGGGTGACATCAGCTATTGCTTGCAATTGCAAATCTAGTTGTTTTTGCTATGGCTTATTTAGACTAAATCAGTAAAGTATTTGAATTTGAAGTTGAAAATAGAAATACTTGGAAAAAAGATACATTACTATTTAAATTCCAAATATTAACTATCCCGCTAAGCACATTCACACACAAGCAGGTGTATAGCTTTCATAATCATTCAACAGACACTTTTGATAAACCTGACCCATTTTTTAAAAGGATAGGTCAAAATAAATCGAGTTACTCAATGCAGATCCACGTTAATTATCCCTATTTACTTTACATAATTTACAAATTATGCAGAAATAACATACAACATTGTATTTCAAGTAGTCAAATAGAGGACACCCAGGTATAATTTTATAGAGATAGTATACTTATATCGTAAATACATCTGACGTTCAAACTTTTGAATGGAAGATACACACATTCATTGCTAGTTACTTCATTTTTTTGTGCAAGCGGCAGTCTTTGACCAAGTATGAGGTATGAGCAGATGTTATTTTAGAAGGCTTTATTTTGACCTCAAGATGAAGAACAACAATAAAAGCGTTGTTCCATTGCTTGCTTCTACCATGTATTTTTAGAGATTTTGCATTATGTGAATTTACTCCATATCCTCTAATTGTATATTACTGATGATTTTCATAGGGTTTTGTTGTGATGCTTAGGCTGCTAGTTTTGTCCATAGCCATATTTATTCGGATTTCGTTTGGTTTTATGCATTTTGTAACATTTTTTAAATCGTGGATTCCTATGTTTGGTTATAGTGCTGCTGATGAGGATTTTATTTCCAAAATGGCCATACAGCTCATTAAAATAAATTGCAGTTGAAGTTAACATGTGTGTTATGGTCTCGTGTTCATTTACTCCATATCTTTTCGTAAGGTAACTAAAACATATCACTCCATTTTTATATGTATAATTAGAGTTTTATCCTTTTGATATCTAAAGTAGAAAAAAATGTTGTAATATACATGTATATATGTGGTGAAACATGGCTTTTATTGTTATTTATTTTGCTATGAAGAAGATGGGCTTATCACTAAAAAGGTGATTAACATTCAATTTATAATTCATGATAAAATCTACATATTTTTTAAGCATTATGGTTCTGAAATGGGGGATATGCAGTACTGGAAAGATGGCCAACGATTTCTGCGCGGCCCTTCAAACCATACCGCGCTCTGAACATCAGGTGAATATAAAACACATTTAAAACTCAAAGCAGATATATTGTTCATAACAATGAGTAAATTAAGGGCTTGCAAAAATAAACGAAATCCGTTCCAGTAGTAGTTAGTGTCAAGAGTGTGTTAAAAAGTTTGACTATAATACTTATAATGAAAACATAAAGTACATTTATCTTACGGATAAATTCTGATATAACCAGACTGCAAGGCAACGTAAAGAACTTACACAAAACAAGTAGTGGTCAGCTGCGATTGTGAAATGTCAAAACACATGTATAATAATACAAACAGATAAAAATGTCCCTAAAACAATGCACAGAAGACAAAAATGGCGTTTTTAAAACTACTGCCGCTGTCAAATGAGATTAATTAAAACCAGACGAGCAAGATGGCATTTTGAGCCAAAGATCAACCAATTGTTTCAAGAAATGTCGAAGATCTGAATATTTTAATTCTGAGTTTCATTTTGTTTATTTATATCCAAGAACATTAGATATACAAGACCGCAGTTTATGAGCAACAGTAAAGTTGAAAAATGTATTCGGTGCTAAATATTTAAGTAATAAACAATTGAATGTATGGTCGTCTGGTTTACAATAAAGGCTTACATGAAAGATACAATTTCTGAAAGTTAAAACAAGATCTACAGCAGAAGCAATGAAGGACAATGGAGTAAACGTACTTGAGACAAAGTCTCAACAAGTACATGGTCAAACAAAGCAATGGGTCAATGCTTTCCAAGGCCTTCAACAATAAGCTTTCCTCATACCACATGGTAATTTCAACACAGTCCCTAGCCCCGTTTTGAATGTAATGCATGGCTAGATGTCGAGCAATGCTACTTCAAGTTACTTTTCCATGGATGCAGGATCGTCATAAAGCATAAAATTAATTGACAAATTGTTCTTACAATCGCCGAATTTCGGTGCCCGACAAAAAGACTTAAGAGAAGACGATCAAAACTCTTAAACAACCACAGGGCACTCATCGAGTCAAAAGTAAGAAAACTTTGCATAATCAAATCATAATTTAGATCTGGGCACAATAAACAAGACAGGTGGTCAAATTACTAAGAAAAAAAGAATACCAAAAGGACAAGAACGCCATAACTTATACGTATAAAGAGTATACATCATACATTTATTCAAATACATTGGCTGAGACAATGGAAGATTCTCTGCAATGCAGATATTAACTGATGTGTGCTCATTTGTTTATTGTAAGAAGTCATAGTACTTATAAAACTAAAAAATATCTTGACTATGGTTCTACTTAGTTTCTAGGTGGTATTATACAAAAAGTTGCAAAAATGAACAGTAAATTTAGTTATGTTGTACACGTGTTTCAAGGAGTAACATCTCATCATTAAATTTGATCATCTTTTCTTGATATTAGGGTTTGAAAATCGGGCATAATTCAGTATTTTTCAACAATATTTACAAAGAATATATGGGGAACTCTAAGAGCATGCTTATTTTTAGCTTTTATATAAACAAGTATCAGATAGATTTTTTTATATTTAAGAGAGATACATTTCTGCTATATGTTGAGCTGAAAGAAAAATCTATATGACACCGTTTGATTATGTTATTTAGAACATTGAAATTATTTGTCGAAAAAGGGAGATAATTCGAGGGAAAATGAATGATATAAATGTATCAATTCATTTTGACGTCACAGTGAAAAGGCGGAGAAAAGAACATTCCGGCTTTTAAAATCAGTCAATTCCGAAGATATGCACCAATCGAATGTGCCATGTATAAGTGTCGATCTACCTTAAGTAAAATAAATTGTACCATTATTTATATGTTCACATGATTTTTGTAAGGAGTGCAAGATCTAAATAATAGGCTGTATTTGTTGTAGATTGAACATCTATTTTTGTTATATACTTCAATCAATATATTATTTAACAATAATAAAGAATTCTGTGATTTAGGAAAAGTTAGTTCTGAAAATGGTCATTCCAACAATATAAGTACATGTAACTTGCAGCGTAGATTCACAGAACATGAATAAGCTGACAGTGAACTAAATGACCTATACGCTGAGAACTAATGACAATTGCAGTTAATGCAGTTAAGGAAAGAGCTTTGCACGCAAATAGAAAATTTTTATTTTTATTAAATTTCTGAATTTTGGATACAAGTTTGTAACATTTCCAGATTTAATACTCATTTCGGAGGCAAGCATCAATATTGTAGACATGGCAAATTAATATATGTTTATCCAAAGTCGAGGCGCCAACCACAACTTTTTATTTGAATAAAAAGAGCAAGAAATTATCTCAAATTTAGATTAAATCTTTCAATGTGTATCCAGGATTATTAGATTCATTGTTGTATTTTTGTGATTAGCATTTTCATTTTTTTTTTATTTTTCTTTTATGGCTCCATTCATTTTATAATGCAGTAATTATATTACAATATTGACTTCAGATGACATACAGGTATGATTTTATTAAAAAAAACAGATATAAAACTTATTTCATGAGAATGTCTGATTAAAAAAAATGTAGTAGAAGATACACACATTTAATTTCTTTTTGTATGAGGTATGTGCAAAGCTCATTATTGATGGCTTCATGGCGACTTCAAGATGAAAAACAACACTAAACACTAAACCTGTTGTTCCTTTGCTTGGTTCTGCCATGTATCTTTAGAGACTTTTTGTGATGTGGATTTACTCCGTATCATTTTCATTGAACGTTACCCTTTGTATACAGTTGATGATACCCATGGATTGTTGTTGGAGGTTCACATCGCTAGCATATTGAGTGCATTCATATCAACATTTTGTTTTTGTTTGTTTGTTGGTTGGATTTTTTTTATTCCGATTCGTATTCATTTGTATGCTTTGAACGTTATGGTAACTGGGTTCAAAGCATATATATATCGGTCATATGTCATATATACATTTGTCCTTATCCTAGGCAACAGCTGTTGTGTCCAGGACAAAGCAAAATGCAGAAAATTTTGCAGCAAAATTCAACATAGCAACAAATTACGATTCCTACGAAGAATTTGCCAAGGATCCAAATATTGGTAAATAGTTTTTATTCATTACATGAAAATACATTCATTTCTGTTAAGGGACTCAAGTTGATTATAAATTCAGCTGAAGTGAATCATTAATTTGCTTACTGTGGGAGGTGCCAATTTATTAAAACAAAATACAAAAATACCAAAGTTGCATAGAAAACAGTATAAAGTTATTGACTGGGTTCTCAAACAACAGGTGTTTTGTTTGACCCGAAGACTGAACTGTTGCACAAAGCCGAAGGCTGAGTGCAACAGTTTAGTCAGAGGGTCAAACTAAACAGCTGTTGTTTGAGGACCCAGTCTATAACTGTTTTGTTACCCTTTTTCCTGTCAAATGGGTTTTAGTCTTAAAATATGTTGTAGTGTATCTATCTGTATTACATTTTTGGAGTTGCAAACTTTCAGTTTTGTTATATACGTTCAATTCACGTCGCTAATTTGGTTATGCAGACGACAGATCATGTGATATGGACGTGATGTGTTTGAACCAGTCAAAATAAGGCAAGCGGTCAACGCCTGAAAACTGTTGACCAAGTGGTCAACAGACTGAAAACTGTTGACCGGTTAAAAGATCGTTTTTGGTTTGAGATATAAAACAGACATAGGCAATGGGCTGAAATCACTTTCCGTGCACCCACCCCCCCCACTTCCCATCTAGACCGGTTTTGTTCAGTCCTCCTATATCCCCTCTTCAAAATAAAACATGTTAACACGAACATAACCTGCACGCATAGACAGTATAGGGCCACTTTTATAGTACACCGCGAAAAATTCTCGTATTTTCGTCTTTTCATCTTTTAAGCTCCATAATTATTTAATGATAAGTAATATGTAGTGAAATTTGGTACCAAATTAAAGCTAATTTAATATCCTTTACAATGAAGTCAAGTTTGGGCACTTTACGCCATTTTTATGATCTGAGGATACAAAAAATATACCCCTCCCCCTGCAAAAAAATAGCGAAAATGACAATTTTAGGCTGTCAATTCCTTTCAGATAAACAACCCTCGTCATTTGATCTAGTTTTTATGCCTAACTTATCTGTTGTGATACAATGTTGGAAAATAAAACCATAAATGTCCAAAAAATTGATTTTCGGTATAATTTTTTTGAAAAATGGGAATTTTCGGAATTTTAGATTTTTTCACATTTTCGACTTTCTTACTTTATGGTTGTAAAAATCTGAATATATATTTAATAATTGCCGATGTAGTAATGATTTATGATATGTTAGCAACAAATCGTTTGCAAACATTTTAGTTTCAGACGTCATATAGGTTCAGAAATGTCAAAATTAGCTCCCCTCCCCCTAAAAATTAAGGGAAAATATGAAATATTTAGGCTCTAAATGATTAAAGAATAATGTTTTACTGGAATTCTAGTGTGTATTTCACTAAGGCTGACATGCAGAAGATCATTTAAGTAGATTTAAACCTTTTAAGAGGTCTCTTTTTGACTCTTCTGCTCGAAATTGTATGCAAGATGGGAAATTTCCGTTTTTCAGAATTTCTGTTGTTTTGACTTTGAAATGCAAATACTTCATGAAATTGATATATAACTTGAAAATGTTGATTAGACATCCTTTCATTATATCTAAGCCATAAGAAAATATGTTTTTAAGCATTTTTAGAATAACTACAGTCTCATAAATTACAAACATATAACCCCTTACCACAAATATTCATACAATTTATTTCATTTTATTCAGCTTGAAAAGCTTAAACATTGTATAAAGGTCCAATAACATATCTTTTCAAATACAAAAATACATAGAGACTCCCATATATCACTAATAAGATCATGTGTGTGGTTTATGGGCAGATATATAACAATTAAACTTTGAAGTTTGTAAAATTTCAAAATGCTGAAGAATCCCATTTTTCACGAAAAGCACCCAAAATATACAATTTTACCCATATTTGGGCGTTAAAATTGCATATTGCGATATATAAAATGCATTTTGTTTTAGAAAGTAAAACATTAAAGTATGTTTTGTTCATATAAATGTACAGACATACATATTCTGGGGATTTTTAAGCATCGTTTTCCTGGGGTATGGGTAAAATTTCGGTATTAAGAGTCACATTGAACACTCCTTGATCTTCTAAACATTGTTTTTTATAGCTTATATATCGGTTAGAAAAATGAAGCGGCATATCTGCATATAAATCCTCCAGATTTGCCACATATAAATTTTTAAAAGTGAATTTTGGACAAATCCGAAATGTTGAAAATTCCCATTTTTCATCAGTTCTGTACAAAATATTGAGTTTTAGCCGACTAGTGGGACTTAAAATGAAAAATCTTGATAGAAATTATGCAACATTGTTACATTCAATGCAGATTTTGTGTGTTTTGGTTATTTTTATGCGAATATACTAAAAAAAGGACTATCATAGGGAAAAATTGTTGGGGTAGGGGTAGGCTTTTCGGTATTTAGAGTCACATTAAACACTCCTTGTTTTTCTAAACAGTGTTTTAAGACAACTAATGTTTTGCTTAGAACAATTAAATGGCATAGTTCCAGATGAATCCTCCAGATCTGACATATATTACGATTTAACAATGAACTTCGGAGAAATCTGAAATGTTGAAAATTCCCATTTTTCATCAGTTTGGGCCAAATATTGAGTTTTAGTCAACAAATGGCTGTTAAAATACCAAATCATGATGTAATTCATGCAACATTGTCATACATAACACACATTTTGCGTGTTGTAGTTATTTTTATGCGAACTTAGACAAAAAATTGACAATTGTAGGGAAAATTTGTTGGGGTAGGAGTCAGATTATCTGTATTCAGAGTCACATTAAACACCCCTTGATATTCTAATTACTGTTTTAAGACAACTCATGTATTGCTAACAACAACTAATTGGCTTATCTGCAGATATATCATTCAGATTTGCCATATATAACGGGTTAACAGTGAATTTTGGCCAAATCTGAAACATTGAAAAATCCCATTTTTCATCAATTTCGGGCACAATGTTAAGTTTAAGTCAACAAATGTCTGTTAAATTAACAAATCAGGATGTAATTTATGCAACATTGTCATATTCAACACACATTTAGCGTGTTTGAGTTAATTTGTTGCGAACATAGACAAAAAATTGACAATTTGAAGGAAAATTTGTTGGGGTAGGGGTAAGATTTTCGGTATTTTGAGTCACATCATACACTTCTTGTTTTTCTTAACAATGTTTTCAGACAATTTATGTATCGCTTAGAAGAATTAATTGGCATATCTGCAGATATATCCCCCAGATTTGGCATATATAACGATTTAACAGTGAATTTTGGGCAAATCTGAAAAGTTGAAAATTCCCATTTTTCATCAATTTTAGGCAATATACTGAGTTTTAGTCAACAAATGGCTGTTAAAATACGAATTCATGGTATAATTTATGAAACATTGTCATATACAACACACATTTTGCGTGTTCTGGTTAATTTTATGCTTACATAGACAAAAAATTGACAATTTTACAGTTAATTTGTTGGGGTAGGGGTAAGTTTTATTGAGGTATGATGTTTATATTACATAAGAATGGCCATTATTTGTCATAGTTGTTAAGCCCATATAATAAACTTTCATTTCATACCTAGTTTAAATGATAGTTATTTACTAAAAAGTAATATTGGTCAAAAGAATGCAAAAACTTAGTCAAAATCGGAAATATTCAAAGATCCATTTATTTGGTCTATTTGAAAATAAAACTTTGGTCATTAAGAATATGTTAACATTATGTTAACATGTTTTATATTCATAAAAATAGATTGGAAAACTAAAACCAATGTTCAGAATTGGGAATCGAGATGCACTTCGGGTTCTTTAGACCATCAAACTTACGCAATTTCAATGAAAATATCTAAATTTTCCTCAATATTTCATAGGGGTAGGGGTACGTTTAATGGCGCTGTTGAAGGTATTTGGCATAGAAATTGTAAAAATTTGGGTTCTTTGTAAAGCTTATACAATAAGCAATAATTTGATGCATCGTTTTTATAACTAGAAAGCATTTGGTCAACATTTTGAAGCAACTGAAAGAAAAACTTGAACGAGAAACGAAATTTTCCTAAATTTCTGTAGGTGGGTCTAAAATGGGCCCTATTCCACCAGTGCGTGCAGGTTATGCTCGTGTTAACATGTTTTATTTTGAAGAGGGGATGTATGCGGACTTAAAAAAATGGGTGGGGTTGGGAAGTGGGGGAGGTGCACGGGGGGTTATTCCAGCCCATGGACTAACAAATTGTCGATTTTTATTTCCAATGCATTTATATAAGGTATAACAAAAAAATTGTTAAGCTGTCTCTAAATGGTTCTTTTGTACACTTTGGTACAATAAAATCTGCATGTGGATGTTTTCTTTTATCTTTTCTTTCCAATGTGGTCATTATGCATAACCCCGTCAGTCGGACTGGGATCAAGTAGGTTTGATATTCAATGTTCGATATTCCATATTCCAATTTTTACCGTTTGATATTCATTCGATATTCAAGTTTTTTTTTCTTTTTTGTTTTATTTCATAACAATTAACATGAATATCGAACAAGTATCAAACGGTAAAAATCTAACGTTTGATATTCAGCTTCATATTCATAATTTTGAATATCGTACGTCCAATATCAAATATTTTACGAACGGATATGGAGTAAATGATCCCCATACTTGATCCCGGTGTCAGTCGATAGAGATTACATCTTTGGCTAATGAAGAAGGGAGATTAAAACATAATGAATAAGGAGAATAAAATGTTTGAAACATAAAACAACAAAAAAACTCCCTTGCCATAAAATGTGGCATGTGACTATGTTTTTCGGCCATTGTAGGTGTTTCCTGTAATCTTTTTATTTCAGCTCCATCCTTCTTGTAACATTTTGTGCATTACAGATGTGGTATATATCAGCAGGATTCCATAAGAACATGTCCGATTATGTCATGTAATGTTAAATGCTGGTAAACCTTGTCTTTGTATATTACAGATGGGGTATATATCAGCAGTATTCCACAAGAACATGTCCGATTATGTCGTCTAATGTTAAATGCTGGCAAACCTGTTCTTTGTGAAAAGCCACTCACGTTTACAGCTGAGGAAACCAAACAATTAAACTCACTTGCAAAAGAAAATAATGTATTCTTTATGGAAGTAAGTGCCACAAAAAATTCTAAAAAATTTCATCCTAGCCAAGTTTCGAATTGGAAAATATAGCCATCTTCAATATAAACAGAACTGTAAAATTCATTTTCTCCCATTCTCAGCAGTTGGTTAAATGTGCACACGACTTTTTAATTAACGGATGTTTATTAAATTTCCTCGAGAGATTTCTAGCAATTTTAGATTACATAAACTCTCTTTAAGTTAGGTTGCGAGTTAAAAACATTTCTTCCCTTTCGATAGTTAAATTTTGATTTTAACATGTTCGCTACAGCTCGCATGTTGAAAATTGAAATGTTACTGTCTCCAAATGAAGGAATATTTTTTACTTACTACTACCTGATGGAGAAGCTATATCTGCCATACATCGATAATAATCATGAAAATATATGGAGTAAATGCACATAGGACGAAGTACCCAAATACATGTAAAACTTCATATTCAAGACGGTCCCTAACACCGGTTTGAGAGGAATTCATTGCTAGATGTCGAACAACGCTACGCCAATGTTATTTTTATCATGGACGTGGAATCGTAAACAAACATAACATCAACTACCAAAATGTTCTTACTACTGCTGTAATCCGTTGCCCGTCAAAGGACTTAACAAGGCCAATCACAACATATGCACCTCCATGGCACTCATCAACTCAACTGCAAGAAAATAGTCAGATGTTGGCATTAAAAGCAAGCGATAAGAATAACATTTTGAAATTAAATAAAATGCCAAAGTTTGAATGTAAGACAGTGTATCCATAGGGGGGATCTTTTTACGAACACCGCAATACCATTTTACTAATGTATGTGATGGATTCTATACATTTAACATTTTATTTGATTACCTGGCCGCATAGTGTATCTTGAAATCTGTTAAAGGACAACGACAGTAGAATACCGAAGGAACCAGGGAAGTGATGATTACAAAAATCGAAGTCCAAACACATGGCAAAATTGGCAATAGGGCAATAGAGAAAAACAAAGACAAAATAAAGACATGAGACAGCCACAATAGACGGAAATAAAAAAGACATTAAGAACTAAGACACTCATAGTGTGAGCTCCCATGAAAACCGGGAGTGACATCAGGTGCTCCGGAAGGGTAAGCATGTCCTGCTCCACTAGTGGCACCAGTCACACTATAAGTGAGTCAATCCAGGGTCAAGTCAAAACCGGGTATGTCAAATCCGTGAAGACGTGAAATCTAGCTGAAAATGTCTGTTTTCATTGGGGACACAGACACGTCATATCTGTCAATGATGTCATGGTGACGGCCATAGAATTTCTGAAGGGATGACAGTAACAAAGGTTGAATCTCTGACTAAGCAGCTTTTGGAATAGTGCTTTTTCTCTATTCAAAAAATCACTGTATACACTGCATGCTCGGCAGTAACGAATCAACTGTGAAATGTACACTCCATATGCTGGAGATGTAGGTATCTTCCTGCTCAGAAAGGGAAAGTTCAGAATTTGGAAGTTACAGTCATTACGTTTGTCATAAAGCTTAGATGTCAAATGTCCATCTTCGTCAACGTATATCAAAAGATAAAAGTACGAAGCCGAAGAAGGTGTATCAGTAGTCTCTTTAATTTTACGCTCATTGGGATAGATCTGGTGTAAATAATCATTGAATTTTGGATTATTTAGAAAAAGTACATCGTCTATGTAGCGGAAGCTGAATTTAAAGGACTGAGCTAATTTCTGTGTTAGCTCTTGTAAAAACTTGGCATCGTACGAGATAAGAAAGAGATCAGCTAAAAGTGGCTTGCAGTTAGTCCCCATGGGAATACCGTTTGTCTGCTGAAACGCGACCTCCAAATTCGACAAAAAAATTGCCTATTAAAAATTCCAAGATCTTGATTACGTCATTCTCGGTGTACCTCTTGTTTGACTCAGTGCGGTTTTTAGCGAAAATGTGTTCAGTATTATTTTAATGTAACGTATGAAAGCCAAAATGATGTAATACATCGGCAAACCAAAACCGAACCAAGAACGAGAAAAGGGGGAATTCTTAAATCATAAATCCAAAATCACGGCAATTCTCAGCCAACATGAATTGAGACAGTATGACAAACACAAAACAAACAAACAAAAATGAACAAGAACGCCACAAAACTAAAGCACTAGCAGAGTGAACCCCTATAAAAACTAAGGTATCATCAGGCGCTCCGGAAGGGTAAGCATGATCTGTAAA
>MJUU01027118.1:6731-63158 GCA_002080025.1 Modiolus philippinarum | reverse complement strand
GAAAGTTATAGGGGCTCTTGTATATCCAGAGGGAAACCCTTTTCTTAGAAGACAAATTCTGCCTAAAAGAGTTATAAAAATCGAAAATATTATATATAAAGATAACATTGAAAATCAACAAGCTTGAAAATACATAGAAATTGGGCAATAGATGACCAAACTTCTTGGGAATATTTTTTCATATGACCAGATGATGCTGAAGCGCAATTGATTATTCCACGGCTCATATATATTGTTTCAAATACACAAAAACACATTTTTACATCGGGAAAAAACAAACAAGTAAAACTTAACAAAATGAATATGGCTACTTATCAAACCAGATCTTGTCCAGCTTATTTGCCAAATTGCCAGGTCAGAGAAAAGCTGATGCAAGGTATAAAATAAAAGCAAAACCACATTTGCTGAGAATTTTGATGTGTATAAAGCTATAACTTGCATAAATGAATCAATGAAACTTTGATAAATAAGAGATATAACAAAACAGAATATCATAAATACTCTGAATTTTTATTTAACAAATACAATCAATTTTTTTACATGACTTGCACGCGGAACCAGCTTGGCATTTTGCCTGCTTAGTTCTTATTTAATAAGTAATATCTGATAGAATTATTAGGTTGGTTCCGAATGGAAGGCAGGGTCAAAATGCATTTTGAATATACCCAATGTTAATTGACTATTTTTCCATTGGCTTAATGTTAATTGCCATCGAGCGGGGTATTAGAAATGAGCTAATTTCAGTGGAATGAAGCAATGCTTTCAAAAAATACACATATGGTTAAAAACTACAATTGTTCCGGTGTTGACAAGTATCAAATAGATTATGCTTTTACTAAATTTATTTTGTAGCAAATCAGTGGGCCGATTTAAGGCCTTAATGCAACCCATCCTTTGAAAATCTTAATTTACTCCTACCGATTTGACCAAACGTGAACATTGGCCCTGGAATAAAAGACTCGGTTCATTTTATTCCTGGGATTAATTCAATAACGCTCTGCCAGCTATTGCTACATAGCCTGTCCATTAAATACAGTGTCTGTGTCCCAAATGAAAACGGATATTTTCAGCTAGATTTCACGTCTTCACGGATTTGACATAATCGGATTTGACTCAACCCTGGATTGACTCACTGATAGTGTGACGGGTGCTGCTAGCGGAGCAGGACATGCTTACCCTTCCGGAGCACCTGATGTCACTCCCAGTTTTCATGGGAGTTCACACTATGAGTGTCTTAGTTCTTAATGTTATATTTTTATTTCCGTGCATTTTAGCTGTCTCACGTCCTTATTTTGTCTTTGTTTTTATCTGTTACCGTTTTTGCCATGTCTTTGGACTTCGATTTTCGTAGTCATTGCTTCCCTTGTTCCTTCGGTATTCTTCTGCCGTTGTTCCAAAATAAGACCCAGGGATAACTGTATCAACACCGTACAAACCCTGCCTTTACTTTGTAAAGAACTATAAACCATTAAACTTTTGAGCTATATTTCAATGCTTATTTCTCATAGATTTATGATTTATATGACCAAAAATGTTTAAATTAACTTTTAGCATTATAAATTTGTGTGTATATTTGTTTCGTTTCAGTCTGGCAAAATCTGTTTATCTATGATATATTTTTCATTTTCTACCTATTTGCCTTTAATGTCCCTCGACAGAAAGTATTGGGCATTGTTTTGTTTTTCTCACTTTCTCTCCGTCAATAGGGTAACGTGGTGTTTTTCTTCAAAGAAGTCATAATCCACATATAAGGATATGTGCGCGTGGTAAGGGAATTCTAATATGTAGTTTTTTCAATAATAAAGGGTTATTGCGTGTATTGCATGAATATCTGGGAATATTGTCCCGAGACGAGTTTGCGAGTGCAATATATATTCTACGAGAGATAATATTCCCAAAAGTTCATGCGATAACTCTTTAATTGCATAGCAATGCAAAAATTTCTGTTAAAAAGATATTTTTGTTGTCAATGACGTCATGAAATGAAAGACATATTTGCACTAGTGCAGTATGGAAATTTATTGCACGCTTACTTTTGGTTACTTTCTTGGGCAAATATTATGTTGCTATACAAACATAGAGATTATTTCCTTTGTAACTTTTGTGATTTTGTCATAGATTGTTCATAGTTTGCAAATCTCTATTCTAAGAAGTTTTTATTTTGCAGATCATTTGTACATTTTATTGAAAATATGTAAACACTTTTATTTTTGTTTGTTTTCTCTGAAAATTATTCATTGTTGATATTTTCGGAGAGTTTTTTTTTCGCACAGTTTTTATGCTGGGGTGTTTTATTTTGCAGATCCTTTTGTACCTTTATTTTAGATGTGAATTTTGGAGAATAAAATATTTTTGATCAATTTCACGGAAAATTATGATTTTTGTCCGCGCAACCATTCCTACAATTTTTACGCTAGATGTTTTTGCATATAATATGTACATATATGAAAAGTGTGTCTTCTTTAAGGAATTTGATTTTTTTTATTTTGACAAACATTTGAACTTAACAATATTGGCTTGCTGCAACGCGTACCTTGTGGAAATTTTAGTGTGCATCTCTCAGAAGAAAATATCATTATTATGAAGTCTCATTCCAATTTAAACCTTGCGCAGGGCATATCATCCTCTTATTTATGTTTTATACCTTAGATGTTTCAAAAGATAACACCAAGATCTAGATAGTATCGACTTTTAACTTTCAACTCAGATAGCGTAAGACATTTTACTATTAATTTTAATTCCAAAATTTCTTCTTTAAGATCGAGGATTTTTATTGGGCTCCAGAAGAAGTTAATCTTCCATCGGGAAAGTTTAGCAGTAAATTTCCGGATAGTACCTTTAAGTTTAATTACCCACAATCATGTGGATTACGGTATCAAGCAATCGAAGTCGGAAAATGTTTACAGAAAGGTCAGTACAAGATTTATATATCATCTCTGGTAAGATTGGTATTTAGTAAATTATCAAGGACTGTAAGCACGAATTTATGAATTGTACTTTTTTGATCAGGTGAATACTACGCCCACGTGACATTATAAGGAATATAAAAAATATCAAATGACAACAGCAAACGACATATATCTCTAAACATTCCATGGATATTTAGAGTGAAGAAATGTAGAAATTGATTGACCTTTTGTTATTTTAAATAGTCCATGACATCGTGAAAACACAAGATCATTATAAAAATAGAGAACAAAAAAGTTTGGTTCTGGCCTTTTCAACATCCAATCTCACCTAGAGAATGGTGAATAAATGGATATGGAGTAAATGCACATGAGACAAAGTCTCTACAAATACATGGTAAAAAACAAGCAAAGGAACAACGCTTTTATTGTTCAAGAGAACACTTGACATCTTTAATATAAAATCATATCTCGATAACACAAGATTACGAAGGGAAATAACATGACCGTTCTTGTTTGTGACCTTTTTCATTATCTAATGGCTTGAAAAAAAAAGAATACAAAAACTTTCGAAATCAAATTACATTTAGAAAACACATAATTAGAATATAAAAACGACAATTGTTGTGTCGTCGGGTCCTGCATTATTAAAAAAAAAGAAAGCAAAACTCGAAACAGACCAATTAGAATGCAACAAGTCCAAAAGGAAATTTAAAAATCAACGGTTAAATATTCCTGGTAATATAAGGGTAATAAATGGAGATAAAACAAAGAAATTTACTAGAAATGAGTGTCACAGAAATTTCGATCTACAAGTGTAAACCCTGTAAAGGACCTATTAAATTAGACGATGCCTACAGTCTGACGAAAAATGAATATATGCTATAATTGTTGAAATATACCCATGAATAGTCCCCTATTTATTGATATATGGCATAGATGTTGAGTCTGAATTGAAGAGATAGGTAATGATTTTATTATTGAGAAACAAGTATTACAATCCCTGAGATTTATCTGCAAATGACAGGACAGATTATGTAATTTGCAGTATACTTACAAAGAAAATCGGCTTCAAAATACCAAAGAAAAATATTCTTACCGCAGGAGTTTTCTCATTTGTATTAGTTTAATTAATTAAAGTCATCCAGTGAATGTAAAGTAACTTGAATGATTTATGAGAAAATTATGTTTCATGATGGTTCATCAATGCATGTATTTGATAAAAAAAAAACAAACAAAATATTACAATATTTCATCCATGCATCTGATACAGTTTTTTATGTAAAATTACAAAATTAAGTTAAGATGTTCACTTAATATGATAATTATAGTTTCTTTTCGAAAGGGAGCTAAATACTGTTGTAGTACGTTCTGTTTTGTGGTCTCCCTTCCCAAAAAAGGTGACTTTTCAATTTCATTTTCAAGATTGTTACTGTGTTGAAAAAATATCACAGTTATTTTTGTACTGTATGGTATACTTCTATTCTATCTCAATTCCAAAAAGGATTATCTACTCTTTTCTTCTTTAATAATTCCAGTTTGTATAGATATATTGGCAACCGAACATGGCTGTAAACAGGACACCGAGAACCAAAACCAATTTTGCATCAAGACTGCATCCAAGTGCATTCAAATGGCCATTTAAGTTACTGAATCCTTTAAGTATGAATTTGTCATTTGATGAGTCTATCATTGTGCTGTAAAAGTGTGTATGAAAACAGTTTTGAAGAAGATTTTATGCATTCGTAAAATCGATATGAAGGAGATAAAGTAATAAAAAAAGTGACCATGCCTCTTTTTCAGATAGAAAAATTGTACATTCCAATATGTTTGAGGTTTGTTAAAAATCTACTAGGTCAGTAAACTGCAGTTGACAAAACTCCCCTGTCAATTGCTGATACATCTCAAGGATTTCGAAACATGTCTCATTGTTAACAGTTTCCAAAAAAATAGGAGTAATGAATTATGATTTATGCAATCTTTCTAAATGTTTCAACTAAACAATGAAATCATGTTCTTAAATGTAACAATCTTTTTGTGTATATACATTTTATGATTACAGGTCAGATAGAGTATCCAGGCTTTACTCACGTCGATTCGGAAATGATGCATACCATTATGGACGAGATTTCAAAACAAATTGGAGTAGATTTCTCCGATTTTGATAAATAGTTTTCGCGATAAAAATAATGGTTCTTTTGATCGTATTTTTATTCCGTGCTATGTACAATTAGGCCGAATAATGTTTTTGATGTTTAAGAATTATTACAATTCACATATATGTGAATCTATATACATAATATGTACACAAATTGTACATATCGTAGAAACATGTTTGTCTCAAACACTTTGCTTTGGGATATGATTTCCAGACAATTTACAATCTTCATCACATCAAAATATATTTCTTTACCTAAATAGATGTTTGACAGTAGGCTTTATAATATCCCCGCTTCACCGAACCCATCTGGGAAGTTTGAGTTTGATTTTTCTTCCGTAGTGCGGCAGTGTTTTACCAGCAGACTAGGGTCCTTGAGCCAGCCGGCAGTCTAGCAGCGATCACTCCTTGAACCATCTTTCAAAATTATGTTTTGTCCCTGTTTTTCATTGTGTTTATTTTTCGTGTGCAGTTCCTCGGTGCGTTGTGACACGTGACTAAGTTTTTTGGCCATTGTAGTTGTTTCCTGTAATCTTTTTATTCCATTTCAGTAATTCCTTCCTTCTTTCACAATTTTCTTCAAGCTTTTCTCTGCAATGGTATTTGATATAAACATGAGATTTTGTAAGAGGCTTTATATAGTCATGCCGTATCGTGGGTTGTGGTTTCAAACCTATCGAGATACTTGTCTGTTAACCGAGTTAAATAGAATAAAAAAGATAAGAGGAAACACTTACAATGTCCGAAAAAACATAGCCAAATGCCACAAAGTAAATAGGAATGCACAAGAAAAAACTCACAATAAAATTAGTCAGTTTTCAGTCATGTCGCCCGTCCGTTTCAAAAGTCATATCATTATGATAATATGGTTGCATTTGAGACATGTTAAGATATTACTTTCTGTTGACCGACTTTTTTTTACTCTTTTTGCATTTTACAGTAATTTTTAACTCTTAAACAAGCTCAACTCTGCAATGATAAATTATACAAGATTTAAATTTTGTCTCAAGCGTAATATATATCACTGGATCTGCCAAATGTTCTACAAAACGTATATCTAAATTGCTAATCTGCATCTTGACAGCTTTAAAAGAGTGCCTTCAAAAATACTGTGATACTTGTTTTTCAAGAAGCGGTGTAAATGAAATGTGGATTTTGAAAAACTCAAAAGATCTACTTGACAACTTAAACTCTAGAGTATTATCACACTGTAACAGCATTAAAACTTTCGACTTATCCGCACTCTACACAAAAAACTGGCCCATACCATTAATTTTATCTTCCATTATATAGATGATATTTTGTCACTAAACAAACCCTCGCTTTGGTGATTTTTTCATCTGATCTAACCAAAAGAGTTCGTTATCAAGGATACTACAGTTACTTCCACATCGGCCTCACTCCTTGACCTTCATCATAAAATTGACAACAGAGGTAGACTTCAAACTAAGCTGTAATACAAACGCGATCACTTCACTTTTCCAATAGTCAACCTCCATTTTAATGAAGCAACATCCCAACAGCGCCGGCATACGGAACTTACATCTCCCAGCTCCTCCGCTATTCAAAAGCCTGTGTTCGATACAGTGATTTCCTTGATAGAGCCCGGTTGCTCACAAAAAGGCTACTTCAACAAGGGTATGTTACCCCAACTTGAAAGTTATACCTCCAGAAGTTTTACGGTCGACATCACCATCTTGTGGACCGCTATGGAATATCTGTTTCCAAGATGACAACAGATCTTTCCCTTTAAAGCTAAAATTGTTGTTTCCTCTCACGGATTTGATTTTACTACCGGACTTGACATGTTCAACACGGCGGGTGTCTTATCAGAAGCAGAGGATGCTTACTCTACCGGTGCACCTGATCTCACCGATGGTTTTTATTGTGTCCGTGTCGTTCATCTTTGCGTGTGTGTGTCCTCATTTTTCTTTTCTGTGCCGTACTCATACTGGATCTCTGTTTCTTTGTTTTTCCGATGTTGCCATTGTCCTTTCGGAATAACATTACTCTTACATAATCATGTCATATAGTTAGATGGATTTTCAGACCTGTCAGGTTCCTCTTTCCTGATTACCGAATTAGTCAATTTCTAAAATATTCACATTTAAGAGTATTTTGCCGTCAAGCTTTTTTCTGTAATGTTACTTGATACGACCTTAAAACTTTGTCACTAACATTTGGTGTCTTGCCACACAGCTGGATGTTTTCATATACACACAAAAGCACTATTCCCTCTTTAAAAAGTCAGTCATAAATTGACACCTTGAGCATTATAAAATAAATTTTCGTCAGATATTCTCTACAATGGTAATAAAACAACGGAAGATAACTCCAAAAAGGTGACAACAGGTCCTCCGGATGGGGAAAGATTGTCGTCCTCTGATTACAGCATCCGTCGCACTGTCAGTGGGTCAATGCAGGGTAGTCAAATCGATTCCATATTGTTAAATGCATTTTCACATTAGTTGTCGAAATGCGCATATGCAGAAACTAAATTCACAGAAACTTCTGTATTTTGTTATTTATTACCACTTGGCCGATGCCTCTGCTGGTGGACTGTAAATCCCCGAGGGTAATCACAAACCCAGTAGCCAGTATTTCGGTGCTGGCTCGAGAACTGATTTCATTTGAAAATTTGCAATATCTACACTAAATAAATTTTGTACAAAACTAAGGAGTAACTCCCTCATGCATAGCTCTGTCCTTAGCTGATTTTGACTTTAAAATTGAAATGCTATTGTTGATTAATTTTGTTCTCTCTCCGGTTTTACACCAATTTCGGTTTGTGGATTTCCAAATGATTTGTTTTGATCTGCACTGAAGTAACATAAGTTGTCGAAATGCGCATATGCAGAAACTAAATTCATTAAAACTTCGTTGTTTTGCACAACGAGTTAGTCCACTGCATTTCAACACATCAAATTTAATATTTTTGAACGAAACTGAAGAAAAACAAGCTGCCTTATCAACCTTATAAAGGTTGGCTTTTGTACATTTTATGCTTGTCAGCATAAAAATACAAAAATACCAATGTTGCATAAAAAACAGTAAATTTTGTTATGCTGTACACGTGTTTCAAGGAGTAACCTCTCATCAGCAGCATTACAATCAAATAATATGGAAAGTCATAATACCCAAAAATAGTCAGCAAAGAAGTACTCATATCCAAAATACCGATATAGGAAGCCAAATCCAGTACCAAGGACATCTACTGAGTGCCATACACGGAATAAAGCCATTGTATTTTTAAGGGGTTAGAATTTTGATAAAAACAGTAAATTACTATAAAACGCAAGGTAAATTTTCATGTCAGACAAGTCTGACTATTGGACTGGTGAATGCCCTCGGGGACCTCTGGTCCACCAGCAGTGGCATCGGTCCAATGGTTTAAAAATACAAAAATACCAATAAAATTTGGGAATTTCAATGCAATGTGTAAGTACTAAATTGGGTCAATACCATTATTTCACACCAAGGAAATGTTAAGAATGTTAGAAAAATGACATTGTTTAGATCAAGGAAATGAATTAAAAAATGATTGTTTTATTACAAGCAAATTGAGATAAATTATAAATATTTCTAAGTTGACTTTTATGACATTGATAATTTAGTACAGTTAGAAGACAACTGTATTGTATTTGAAGATTTGAAGACTCGTTAATGGTGCCTGTAAAAAGATACTTACGACCGTCAAATCCCCAATTGATGCCTCCAAATTCACCTGATGTGTCTTTTTGTCTTTGAGTTCGGCTCGTGACAACTCTGTTCGGTAATTTAATTATTACCCCTATACAATACAGTTATCTACATTCCAACGTAGTTGTATATATTTACAATGTTTATGAAATCAACATCAGATAACTTAATACCGAAGTCACTGTGAATTTACTTTCTGCATATGCGCATTTCGACAACTTATGTCTCATCAGTGCAGATAAAATCTAAACGTTTGGAAGACCATAAACTCAGAGATGTTTAAATACTGATAGAGAACAAATAACCAAAGTGATCTAAATTTAAAGCCAAAATCATTTAAGGACAGAGCTTTGCTAAGGAGGAATTGCAATATTACTCCACCTGGAATATTGTCCCATTATATAATAACTAATATTGCATTTATTTTCTTGTTGATTTTAAATACAACCAGAGATTTTATTATGTAATATAAAATAATTCATTTTATCCAAATATAATTTGCCATAAACGATTTTTTTAAACCAAAAGTTCATGTCATTTACTATGGCAATATGGCGCCGACAAAAGAGGTTTTCGACTACTAGTCAAACGGAAGGGATATTTGTAATTTATTTAGGATTACCGGATTTGGAAATATGGTAGCGTAACATTGACATGCGAGTTGTTTTTGTGTTGGATGTATTTAGGAAAAGCTGAACAGATGGTTGGTAACTTTTCAAGAATATGATAATCTATCACTTGTGCCTTCGTTCTCAGAGAGGGAAACATGATTCAGGATTCATGTGAAATAGAATTTGTCATACACTAGACCTTTCGTTAACAGTATGACGGATGTCAAATGTGGAGCAAATAATGCTTACCTTTCCGGCGCGCCTGATTATACTTCTTGACTGTGACTGCTTTATATTTGAGGCTTTAGTGTGTTCTCTTTGCTTCGTCATCGTCGTTTCTGTTGAATCTTTCTGTGTGATCCTTAAACTGCCATTCATTCTGTAGTTATAATGTTTTGCTTGTTGCTTCAGTTTTCATTTGGAAGTGTGAATATTGAACTAGGGGATATTTCAGATGTAACAATTAGTTTCATTACTACAAACGAATGACTTAAGGGCATATCCAACAGTTTCATGTTATATTGTCATTTCCACAAGCTTTAGATATGTTGTAAAACAAGTACCGAAGATTAAAAAAATGACAAGAAAATGTTGGGTCATCGATCTTGTTTCCATGGAAATTATGGTTTAACATTGATCACTGTTGCGTCTAACCAAGAAAAATCAAGTTCTAGCTTGAAAAATAATGAATAAATGATTTTCTATTTAATCGCTACCAAAGCAACTGAAAAACAAAGTCAAGGTTTTAAAGATTTGCAGAAAAATAAATTCGACATGATAAAGTATGTTTTATTTCTATAAATCACTGATTATGTAGCACTATTAACTCTGAAAATGGCAAAAAATGTTCCATTACAAATTCAAATTTATAATATCTTAAAAACTTCTCATATTGTCGATTTTATGAAATTTTGAAACTAATATGCTACTCGGAAATTTCATAAACAGTCTAAGTCACCGAGTCTGTTTCCGAGATAATCATTAAAGTATGCAACATTTAATAAATCTCCCATGGGCTACCTCTAAAAAGTTCGCCAAACTCGAAGGTACAAATTATATAATTACCTTTCTTCGAAAACAATGGGAATTACTTTGTGACGTTACATTTTTTCAACGTCACATTCCCGGAAAACATTGCCTTCTTTTGCGTTTTGTATTATCAACCCTGAAACTATTGGATATGCCCTTAAGTACTCAGCCTCGAAATAAGACTCTGTGAATATTTTTTTTTAGAAAAGAAAAAGTTTTTTTTTTTCTTTTTTTACGTTTAAAAAGGTAGTCGGTTTCAATCATCTTCTAAGCTACATTTACTTGTATCATTTCAATGATATTAAAACGGAACCCAATCTCATCCCTCTCCGCTTCTTTAGGGTTGTCTCCTGGAAACTTGTCATTGCACACATAATTATAGATTGTCCCTTCAATTTTCTATGAATCATGTCGTCACATAACAAAACTTATACTGCATAACAATAAATCGGACAAAATATATATGGAAAATTCCACTAAGTTGCGATTAGATTGATTGATTAGTCAGTTTTCCGTTCAGTGACCAATATTTCAGCTTGATAAGGACGAGAACAAGTTAATCAAATCAAAAAATCATAAGTAAAAGGAGAAAGAGACAAAGGTGGAAGAGGCTATTACGAGTTCTGATTGCCAATGGAGGAAAGGGAGCAGTGGATAGGGCAAACTTTTCTCCACAAAGAGAAAGAGGGGGTTTGGATACCCATAGAGCGGTTTAACCCTACCACTAACTTTTGCAAGTGTGGGTACCAAGTCCGGCTATCCCGAGTTTCTATCGTTATTTGAGTGTGTATCTTGTCTTCATTATTGTTTTTCCTTTGCAGTTCGCTTGTGAATTGTGGCATTTGATTATAGTTTTTGGCCATTGTGGGTGTTTACTGTTGTCTCGCTTTTGTTATTGTGTAATTGTTTGCAGGCAGGCTTTCCGTATTATGACCTGATTATCTCGCATAGACAAGGCAATCCCCTATCCACCACCTGTGGACCCGACCAACCGCTCTGTCAACCAACTCAGGTACTGAGAGTTGTGACTACAGATCGATACCAATAAAAAGACAGATAAGATGCCCTCTTGTCCAAGATGCTTTGTAAAAATACTTACATATTTTTTCAGCATTACATCCATTTAACCCTATGAATCATATAATCTGTATTCTAAATAAAACTCAATTTTGAATTACGGCAATTGTATTGAATACTACATTCCGCGAGGAAACAAGAACCTTATATCTATTTAAAATATCAATTTTCAAGTTTTTATTTCAATTTAATAAAACTTTCCTCAAATCTAAGTTTACTTTGGACGAGTGTCTTCTTAATATGCAAAGATTTTAAATGTGAAAGCAGCATATGTGAAATTTCACAGGAAAAATCAAAGTTCTTTGACATTCATTAATATTTGAAACTATAGCACCGATACACACGCAACAGTTTGCATTTAAGTAAAGTTTCATTTAAAATTTTGCTAAAAGGGAAATATCAAACACAAGTGAGACTACAAACAAGAAATTCGAAGACATCTATTGAGGAGAAGTCAATCTAATGTACTCGGTAAATTCCTCTGCCTATCTGAATCTTCATCTGATCAGAGTTCGTTGTTGAAAGCTTCATGGTGACTTCAAGATGCAGACCAACAATAAAAGCGTTGTTCCTTTGCTTGTTTTACCATGTATTTGTGGAGACTTTGTCTCATGTACATTTACTCCATATTCTTTCATTCACCATCTGATGTCGGAGATATCGGAGATTTTTTAAGAATATATTTTATATGAAAACAACGGCAGTAGAATACCGAAGGAACAAAGCACAAGATTACACAAATCGAAGTCCAGAGACAAGGCAAAGGCAAGAACACCAGAAGACGGAAGACCAAAGACACCACATGCCCACAAAACACACGAACATTACATATACAACACAAAAAAACTTAAGCACTAACATTGCGAACAAATAAATCTTATCCCGCAGTAAATTCGAAAATGCAACGCATTTTGTTTTCCCATGTATTTTTAAAAACTTTAACTCATATGCATTTTCTCCATATCCCTTCATACTTACATAATTTTTTTCTGTGAAAATAGTCATTAAGATAAATTTTATTTGAACAATTATTTTACATGGGATCCTTGTAGTAATCAAGTGACAATTTAGTGTAAAATACATCGGTAAACGAATACCTAAGCAAGAACGAGGAAAGGGGAAATTCTAAAATCATAAATCCAAAATCACGGCAATTCACAGCGACACGAATTGAGACAGTATGACAAAGACAAAACAAATAAACAAAAAAGAACAATAACGTCACAAAACTAAAGCACTAGCAGTGTGAACCCCTATAAAAACTGAGGTATCATCAGGTGCTCCGGAAGGGTAAGCATGATCTGCTCCACGCATGGCACCTGTCATACAGCTAGCTAGAATATAGTTTTGCAAGAATTGATACTTTTGTTTCCTCTATCGTAGTCATTACAATCAGTGAACACTTTGCTGTCTTCATAGTTTTCAATCCATTTATGGCCTGAGTTACAATTAATGAAACAGCTTACGTATGACATTGTTAAAGTATTCGTCAATTTTCTCGTTTAGTTTTTGTAGCAATTATACTTCTTCTGGAGAAATGCCGACGAACAAGAATAAAAATTGTGAAAACATTTCTGAATCTGATGTAGTCCCTTTTGTTCAAATCATTTCCAAGTACTAGTATACATAAAAGAAGAGGCTCTCAAGAGCCTGTATCGCTCACCTGGATAATGGCCGACACAGTAAGTCAAAATAATCCCAACGTTTAATGGTCTCATTTTCAAGTTTGTTGATAGACATTGATGTTATATGATCCCAAATTAAGCAATATTCCCCATAGGCAGCTGTTTTTGATGGGACATAGACCAACTGTCACCTTTCTTGGAGAAGACCATCTACGGATCATTGTGCCTCACTTTGGTTTCAATTGGCCTAGTATAAGCAGTGGAGATCTTTGAATGATTTCCCATGGGGTTCAAGGTTAAACAAAATGCGTGGCCCCGCTCCCTGCCATCATGGATGCTATGCGGACATGTCGGACATATTTTATGAAGGAGACCAAGTAAGGACCATTGTGATCAAGTCTGATTCCAATTGGCCATGTACTTTCATAGGAGAAGATCTTTGAATATGTTTCCCTATATGGTCCAAAGTAAAAACCACGTTCCCCACTGGCAGCCATTTTGGATATGATGTGGACTTGCCGAACACATTTTTAAAAGGGGCCACCTAAGGACCACTGTGACTAAGTTTGGTTCCTATTGACCCAGTATTTTCAGAGAAGATTTTTGCAATATTGTCCAATTTTCGACAAAGTTCCCCGCCATTGGCCATCTTGGATGAAGTGCAGACTTGCCGGACACAATTTTTCAACGGGACCACCCAAGGACTATTGTGACCAAGTTTGGTTCGAATTGCCGCAGTGGTTTCAGAGAAGAAGATCTTTGCATGCTTTGCCATAGGATCCAATGTTAAAACCGCGTTCCCTGCTTGAGGCCATCTTGGATATTATACGAACTTGCCAGACATTTTTTATAAAAGGGGCCACCTAAGGACTATTTAGACCAAGTTTGGTTCCAATTGGCCCTGTAGTTTCAGAGGAGAAGATCTTTAAATTTAGGGTCCATTTTTCGACAAAGATCCTACTGACGGCCATCTTGGATGGCGTGTTGACTTGCCAGACACATTTTTAAAAGGGACCACCTAAGGACTATTGTGACTAAGTTTGGTTCCAATCGGCCCAGCAGATTCAGAGAATATGTTTGAGTGTAAAATTTTAGACAAACGGACCAAAACGCAGTGATGGCAGCAGTAACCATTGCATATCCAGTTTAATACAATAGTCAACGCATTTTATGAAGCCAAGATGCAAGTACAGACGTATCTGACAATGATAATTACATGAAAGGCAAGCAGAAATTACTAAAAGATACAATGTATATTTATACACAAAAATGATAAAGATGTGAAATAAGTAAAGTTTATGGAAGTATTTTTGCAAAACATTGTAAAAATTTGTACAAAAACACTTTTTTGCTCTTGAATCTGTAACAAATATTTTTTTAATAAACTGATAGCAGAGAATCTCTCTAAAACTTAAAAGGGAAAAGTAAACCAAAGAAGATTTGAAAACAGAATTTAAAGGGAAATTACCCATTAACCATATGGCATTGAAAAAAAATGGTGAAAAACAGTCAATAACTTCTACACAGGCATTTGGATTTTCTTCAAAATTTCAGAGTATGTAGATCTTGATATGCTGAACATTTTTCTAATAAACACTACACCTCTATCTGTTACAGTTTTTTGAAATAAAAAAAATGCACAAATTTTGAAATTTTACGGAAAAAGGGCTGTAACTCTGAGACGGGTTTTCTGATTTTCTTCAAAATTGCAGGGCAGATAGATCTCGGTATCCTGAGCAATTTTACTCGTGTCAGATTTCTTATATCTGCAACGGTTTTTGAGTTATTTGCCAAAAACAGCAATTTACCTGTATGATCTATTTTTAGTTACAGTGCCATGTTGTTTGGTCCTCGGATTAACCAAACACATTTTTAAACTACATACCCTGGTGATGACCCAGACCAAGTTTGGATTAAATTGGCCCAGTGGTTTCAGAGGAGAAGATTTTTGAAAAAAAAATTACGACGGACGGACGGACAGACGACGGACGCCGGACGCCAAGTGATGGAAAAAGCTCACCCTGGCATAGCAAGATGAACTACAAACAAATCGTTTAATTACATGGGCCTAAACAACCGACATACTACATTTAGACAATAAATTGTGAATGGTAGAAAAGACTTTTCTTCACTTAAATATTTTTCAAGTATGATTTGTTTCAAATCATCCAGATCTATTCTACACTGTCTATCGTTATGAAGATGGTATTGACACAGAAATCGAAGAAAATGTAAAAACACTAAACGTGGTATTCCAAAACTGCTTACTCTGCATAGGAGTTCTTCTGGCATTAATTTTGAATTCATAATGAAATAGATGTTATCTACTCGTAATAATCCTAAATTACGGATCAATCCCTTTCTAAACATTGTATTAAGCTTTAAAAGTTCTCGTTATTCACCTGAACATTTTGATCCTACAAATATTTTTTTCGCGGGAGAATTTAGATAAAGAATAAGACAAAATTTCCAACGATGTTCTGTATTGTCTCATCCTGTAGTACAGAGATGCCAACAGGATCCAGCCAGAGACAGCGTCATGGTGTATACTCTGTAGCAGGTAGGATTGACACTGTTTATACTTTTTATGCATGTCTTTATTGTAACTGCTGAAACAAAGCATGTCAGCTGCCTTATATGTGCACATTCGTGTCAACATAAAGTAATTGAGGAGCTTTTTCTTTTGTGAGCTGTACGACGTGATCATTTTCACGGCTCTGTGGTAATTTTTAATGGATGGATGTAATTGTAATGCAAAAGAACAATTGATCCAGTCGAACTGATCAATAAACAATTTAGCCTTTGTTGGGATAGTGACTGTATAATTAAAAAAATCCGTTATTTGCTGTGAAAGGGAAATACATTGCCATCCGAAATTATACAATTTTTGTAAGTTCTGCAGTAAATGTATACGATTTTGTCTGTTTATTTCATTTCAAACATATTATTCTCAGGGATGAAGTAATGTGGACAATACGAATATTCAACACAATATAGCAACCGTCTTAAACATCTCATAAAACAAACAATAATATTTTCTGGTTTCCATAGTGATAACGAAACTTCTTCTGACACCCTCAGAACATAATATTTTTCACATGATAGGAACAAAGAAGATCTCTACAGGTTTCATTTTTATTTATGATGTCTTTTAAAAGAATCTTCATCCAAGAATAGCATAAGAGTTGTGTGTGAGTATATGAATTTATGAGCAGTTTCTCGCCCACTGAAAATGATATACGCTATTCTATTTCCCCATCAGGTGAACCCTGGACGCCAACAGGGACAAAAAGTACGCCATGGTCTATTATCTTTGATTATACGTCATCGGTTGGCCATGGTTGGTTTGGCCTTGATATCCATTGAGCTGCTTGGCTTATCAAAGATTTACTGTAAGAGTGTGGAGTCGGTACAACAATTCCCCGTGGTAGAGATGTATGCTCTTTATTTTTCTTAGATATGGTGTACTTGTACATGAGATAATATCTCATATGTACACTTTGTTCAATAACTATTCTCTAAATTTATGTAAATTCTAAAACCAAAGGATTAATTCCCTCCATCGTAGTTTTGTCCTTAGCTATATTTGATATCACTGGTTATTCGGATTTCGTTTGGTTTTATGCATTTTAAACATTTTTTGAAATTATGGATTTACTTTGTTTGAGTTCTAGTGCTGCTGATGAGGAATAAATTTCCGAAATGGCCATACAGCTCATTAAAATTATTGCAGTTGGAGTGAACATATGTGTTATGGTTTCATGTTCATTTACTCCATATCCTTTCGTAAAATATTTCATACAGGAGTTGGTCTTTTATTGCAGTGTGGAGTCGGTAAAACAATTCCCCGTGGTAGAGATGTATGCTGTTTATTTTTCTTAGATATGGTGTACTTGTACATGAGATAATATATCATATGTACACTTTGTTCAATAACTATTCTCTAAATTTATGTAAATTCTAAAACCAAAGGATTAACACCCTCCATCGTAGTTTTGTCCTTAGCTATATTTGATATTACTGGTTATTCGGATTTCGTTTGGTTTTATGCATTTTAAACATTTTTTGAAATTATGGATTTCCTTTGTTTGGGTTCTAGTGCTGCTGATGAGGAATAAATTTCCGAAATGGCCATACAGCTCATTAAAATTATTGCAGTTGGAGTGAACATATGTGTTATGGTCTCATGTTCATTTACTCCATATCCTTTCGTAAAATATTTACTGTGTACACAAAGGGCTTTATCAAAATTTCCGCGTTTGTCGGAGATGCAAGGACCATGATTTACATCTGAAAAGTACGATTGTTTGATGTCATCTTTAGCTAATCTTTTCATCTTCGTCTTCAGAATATAATTAGATAAATATAAACCTCCTTTAAACTCGACACATAAACTTATCACAATATCATTGTTGCAATGCACAAGTAATAACTTGACAAAGCCGATCTTTGTTTCTTCCGTTACAATGGTAAAGTATGTTTCGTGTGGATTCCATGGCATATTTGCAAAATCTTTATAAACTTTCATTTGTTTCATTACAACCATCATGTCCTTCAAATATATTATTCTCAGGGATGAAGTAATGTGGACAATACGAATATTCAACACAATATAATAACCGTCTTAAACATCTCATAAAACAAACAACAACCATCGCTATCCTTCATCTGCAGTCCTTCCCCTAAACTGCCACTCGTAATAACTGCCTTATCCGTACTCTACTGAACATTGTCATATGTTATTCTGGCCTTTATTGTTTCTTCTGAGTCTACAATAATCTGGCATAAATATTGATATAATGCAAACGAAAGTTGCTTAATTCTTTGATCTAAAACAAACAAAGAAACAAAAATAATAATCTTAAAGCTCGACAAAGCTATTCCAATTAATACTTCAGGACAGGAATAAGAGCCCTGTCCTTGATAAACTGGAGGTTTCTATGTATCATGTGCGTTTTTCTCACATGTTTATTCACTCCATATCCTTTAATTTTTTTTTCATTCAAGATGAAGAACAAAATAAAAGCTTTGTTTAATTGCTTCGGTTTACCATGTATTTGCTAAGACTTTGTCTCATTTGCATTTATTCCATATCTTTTTATTCTGTTTAAAACTAAGGAGTATCTCCCTCATGCAAAGCTCTGTCCTTAGCTGATTTTGGCTTTACATTTAGATCTTTTTGATTATTTGTTCTCTATCAGTTTTTAAACATCTTTGAGTTTATGATCTTCCAAACGTTTAGATTTATCTGCACTGATGAGACATAAGTTGTCGAAATGCGCATATGCAGAATTTAAAATTCACAGTAATTCGGTATTTAGTCATTCATTGTTTATTGAGTACTTATTGCAAATGATTTTAATAATGCTACACAATAACAAATATTTTTATTTGATTTTATAGATTAATTTTTTAATTGATTTATTGTGAAAGACACTTCATTCCTTTCAACTTAACATTTCAAATTAAAATATATGGTTATTTAATCATAAAACGACGATACAAAATGGCATACATCTACAATGGAAAAAAAAAGAAAATTGAGAAATTCAAACGCAATGAAGGGTATGATCTCCAAACAGGAAAAATGGAGTTTATCGTTTCATGCGTTTGATATAAACAACATGAAAATCTAGTCTTACAGATATAAAGATATAGTCTATGGGCTGCACCCCCACTTGTGAAACCACCCTCATTCTTCAGTCCTTCTATAACCCCTCTTCAAAATTAAACATGTTAACATGATCATAACCTGCATGCAATGTTGGAACAGCTCCCTATCTTAGACCCACCAAACGAAATTTGGGGAAATTTCGTTTTTGATAAAAGTTTTTATTTCAATTGCTTCAAACTGGTGATTGGTACTTCTAAGTTATGAAAAAATGGTATAGAATGATAGCCTATGGTATAAGCTTTACGAATATCTCACATAAGTACCATTTCTAAACCTAATAGGTTATAAAAATTTAAAAAAATATCTTCGAAATGTTGACGCAAATTTAAAGATTTTTCTCAAACTTGTGTAAGTTTAATGTTCCTTAGAATGGTGAATGAAAGGATATGGAGTAAATGCGCATGAGACAAAGTCTCTACAAATACATGGTAAAATCAAGCAAAGGAACAACGCTTTTATTGTTGTTCTTCATCTTGAAGTCACCATGAGACCTTCAACAAAGAGCCAGTATGTTTTTCATTTCATGATTCTTTTTATGTTCTTTCTTTAAAATCAAGCTTATTAATATAATGTTAATATGTTTTCAATGACCAAACTATCACTTTTCAATAGACAAATGAAACAGATCTTTGAATATTTTCGTTTTCGACACAGTTTTGTCTCTTTTTGCCTCATCTTTCGTCTGAGAGGTTCAAAATACAAAAATACCAAAGTTGCAAAAATGAACACTAAATTTAGTTATGCTGTACACGTGTTTCAAGGAGTAACCTCTCATCAGCAGCATTAAAGTCAAATAATATGGAAAGCCATAATCAAAAAAAAATGTAAACAAAGAAGTACTTAATACCAAAAATATCGAAATAGGAAGCCAAATCCGGTACTTAGGACATCCACCGAGTGCCATACAAGAAATGAAGCTGTACTATTTCTAAAGGGTTATGAAAAGTGGAGATGAAATGAAAGTACATAATATTTTCTTTGCAACTAATACGAATAGACCATATCCAGGTTCATGGTCTGTAATCCCTAATTTGGACTTTTAGACTGATCCCGGTATGGACATTTACTGGTTCCCCATTCCCAGTTGTGCTGAGCACTAAGGAAAACAGAAATTTTCTGATGTGAATTACTTAAAAAATGAATAATTTTTGAGAAAATCAAAGTTGTCAACATTTGACAGACCAGTAGTCAGTACTTCGGTGCTGATCCGAAAGCCGATTCTATTTGGAGCCTTACAATATCTAATTTTTGTAAATTTTGTTGAAACTAAGGAGTATCTCCCTCATGCAAAGCTCTGTCCTTAGCTGATTTTGGCTTTCTCTTTAGATCGTATTCGGTAATTTGTTCTCTATCAGTTTTTAAACAACTTTGACTTTATGGTCTTTCAATCGTTTTGATTTTATCTGCACTGAAAAAACATAAATTGTCGAAATGCGCATATGCAGAATCAAAATTCACAGTAACTTCGGTATTTAGTTATTTGAAGCAACAGTAGGGAAAAATTTTGAATCATTTCTGTACAGGGTTGCCATACGGAAATAAAATATTTCTGTCAGGTACAGGCAACTGATTCCATGGTCTTTAAGTAAAATTATTGATAGCATGACAGATTTTTTTTTATATCAGTTGATTTATGATATACATTGAATAATAAACCAGAGGCTCCCAGGAGCCTGTATCGCTCACCTGGCTTTCAGTTGCCACAATCGAGGCAACATTGTAAGTTATACAGCTGATCTTCAGTCTGTGAAACTTTCGTAACTCGAAACCACCAATATCTTGAACTGTATTAAAAGTCTGATCATGTTTTACTAAATTTCTTTGTTAGGCTTTTTTGACAAAAAAACGTTTCTGATAAGGACCACTTTCAAAACCAGTTTTGAAGTTGAGACGTCATTTTGTGAATCAACGAACAATTTTCAACATCAGTTTTGAAGTCACAACATTAATATCAATTTAAGTCCCACTTGACACGGACAAGCCAATCACCAACACATTCCTGACTTGGGACAGGCGCAAAAATTGCGGTGGGGTTAAACTCGTTTTCTTGAATCCAAACCCTCCCCTATGTGTGGTGAATGGCTAAAAAATAAATACACAAAAAGACTCACAGTAAAAATAAAACTAGAAAAAAGTCCAACTTATCAAGACGAGTACCCTTACAATGAAGTACATAAAACATAAAGGTATTCATTGTAATGATCTTCTTACCAGGAATGGCATTATAATTTATCCCTTTTCGGAGCGCTAATGTATTTATGGCCAGTATTTGTCATGTAGTAATGTTAGGAATACTTTTGTTATTTAAACAATGATAGGATATGGAGTAAATGCACATGAGAAAAATCTCGACAGATTCATTGTAAAAGCAAGCAATGGAACAACGCTTTTATTTTTGGAAAACAACTCAAATAGCTACATTTGTGTATTCAAATTATCCCTAAAATATATACACTTTAATAGACAACGTTCATTTGGACATGATCATGATATGTTATTTTGTCCAATGAAATAGATGTGTGTCAAGGAGAATCAGTATACATGAAATGTATACAAAAATTATTCTCAGTATTGTAAACAAAACATGTTTAAGTCTTCAAGATTGAGACGTAGCAAGTTCAACTAATTTACCAGACATTGGGACATTACAAACTTTTTTAATTTTGCATTGACCATGGGGTCATGGTGCATGTAAGTTATAAGCCATCAGGAAAACGCTCTTGGGATTATTAACTAGTACCAAATAACAACACTTACCCAACATCTTTAGTCTATCAAACCAACAGTAAATGTTAGATGTTTATAGGGTTGTGTCGTCTGATTTCCTAACTCTAATCACATAAGGGAGCAACCATTTGAATTTCACGGGAGGGCTAGGAAGGAATTTGAAAAAAAAATAACCAGGATGACATGTATCAGCAAAATTTCTGTCTTGGACCGAAAAAAGACAGGATTACTTCGAGCGAGAAAAAAATTGTCAGGCTCAAATTGCGTGAAAAAAATATCCATGATCAGATATTCCATCCTTGCAACCCCCCTCCCCCCCATAAAAATCAAATGGTTGCTCCCTAATGCATTCTACAAAGCATAGAAACATGTAAAATTATATTGATAGTTTACACACAACAACCTTGTACTGCATACAAAACCCGCATAATATATAACGAAACTTGTGTGCAAAAATGTCTTTTCAAGTTCATCATAAATCATTTCACGTTCATGTCTTGTAATACGTTACCACTACGATATATTTATTGACATATCAGTTTCAATGAGAAAATCTATGATGTTTCATTGTGAAGGTTCCTGTTTGGCCGATATTCTCATGGTTTTTCATGTATTGATAAAAAAAACGCATGCATATTCACAGCAATTGCTTTAGTGAAATCCCTGATTACGCTTTTTTACTGATACATATAAAAATGTGTTTAATTGCTTGGTTCTACCATGTATTTGTAGTGACCTTTTCTCATGTACATTTACTCCAAATCATATCATTGTTTATACATGGATATATGTTGCTTCAGACTACCGATTAAAGCGATTGGAAGAACGCTTTGCCTGATACTATCAAAGTTCCCATCAAAAAGTTGGTCAAAGAAAACTTGGACCAAGTTTTCTCAGTCAAAGTTGTCTGTTGACACTATCAAAGTTTTTTCGGTTACTTGTAAAACAAAAGGCGGGAGATTGTGTTCAACAGTAAACAAATGACACCAAATGTTCAAGAAGATTAAACATACTGCACTTTTACTTTTGTTTCTGTGCATAAAAATGCTGCATGGTGGAAAACCAAAATTATAGATTAAGAATAGGATTGCAGAACTAGTTCAGTAAGAAAAAGTAAAGGTATATCTTGACCAGTTTTGTTGAAAAATTTCTGTATAAAGCCCAAGCAAAGACCACAAGTCATTTCAGAATAGATCATGACAATCGTCCATAAAAATTTTCTGTTAATTTGCTTGATATTGTCATTTTAATTTTTTTTTATCCTCTTAGCCATGTGCTTTTGTTTTGTAAACAAAAGTTGCATCATCTCAGAACTACTTTTTGATTGGTTTCTTCCCATCAAAGTCCATCAAAGTTTGAAGAAAAATAGGATGGGTTTCTATTCCATCAAAGCCCTTCAAAGTTTTTGATCAAAGTTTTCTTTGACCGTTGACACTATCAAAAAATCGTCAAAAACTTTGACCAAGAAAACTTTGATAGTGTCAACCATTTGTTGCCGATACCTCATTTTAATGGATTTTGAGTTATTCACTATCTAGCAAACCGACGCTATCGGGCGTCTTGAACTTACAAAGCTCATTGGTGAAGGCCTCATGGTGACTTCAAGATGAAGTACATCAATAGAAGTGTTGTTCCATTGTTTAATTTTACCATGCATTAATAAAGACTTGTGTCTCATGTGTATTTACTCCGTATCCTTCATTGTTTCTGTATTTATAATATTTTTGAACGAAACGGACGATAACGACTTCCATTAAGGTAATAGGTACGTAAATAGCAAAGTTTACGGATTTCGATGAAATTTTACACGCAAGTGCATCAAATGAAGCTGAATTCCAAGGTGAAATAGATTCGGTATAGCTGTTTTTATGTTTGAAATATGACCAATTGAAAAATATATCAGTTATGTTATTTTCATATAGAATCTATGTAAAACGTAAAGAAAAGTAATATATGAAATGTCTTTAAATTGTGCGTTTATGAAAACATATCCTACAATTTTTCTACAAAAAAGATATGTTTTAAACAATGAAATTCCCATTTTAATGGTGTAAATATTATATAGGGTCACCGAATTAATTTCGCTGGTATAAATAGTTGAACATAGAATAGGCACGCCAACAATGGATTATTTCGATAAAATCAACCGTCAAAATAGCGATGTCGTCGATAAAAATTATGATTTTAGGCGTGATTTGAAAGATGAACATCTATTCAGCGATCTACACCACGAAAACAAACTCGGTGACCATATAAAAAATTATATCAATAAAACAGAAATTTCTTTGGCAACATAATATCAATTTTTCAGAAAAATTGTAGGATATATGTTGAAACGATGATAATTTAAAGTGAAAATTAAAATTATTTTACGTTCATTCTAAAGCAAATTTATAACGTTCACCCATAGAGGCGTTTATTTACGTACCTCTCACCTTAAACGATCAGCCTAGTACCAAATGACCTTAACTTTTTGGCATTTATATTCATATCTTAACTTTTGTTGTAGAAATAAAACTGTTGAAATTAAATGCAATTTATTTGTTTTAAAAGGAGAATTGCCACCTTTTTTACACACATGGAAAATTCCAGCGCGTGGGAAAACAACATTTTTTTTTTAATTCAAGGAAATTATTACACAATTTTTTTTATTTAATGCAATCAAAATACATCATAAATGTCGCTTTGTTGAATTTTTATGACAAAAAATTACCTGATAATAGCTGACTGTTATGGGGCTGAATATTGGTCCTGAAGTCAATTGTCATTTTATGGGAGTGATCATTTGATTTTTATTAGAGGGCTAGGGAGGTATTCGGAAAAAAATCCAGGATTAAATCTTTGGAGGAAAAATTATTCGGACAGGTGGAATCTGAAAAAAATAACCAGGATGACATATATGAAGCAAAATGTATGGCTCGGACTGAAAAAAAAATACGACAAGATTGCTTCTAGTGAAAAAAAATCAGACTCAAAGATTGCATGAAAAAAATATCCAGGATCGGATGTCCATTCCTTGCCCATCCCCAAATGAATACAAAAGCAAGTTTTTCTGACACTAAAGGGGAATACTCATTCAAATGTACTTATAATTCAGCATGCTTGTTAAGATTAGAAAGAGCTATGAATAAAGATCGAACCAAACAAAAGAAGTTGAAAATACACGAACCTAATTTAAGATGACAAAAATGGCGAAAAAAAATTATTATGCCAGCGAAGCTGGCACTTATGGCAAGAATGTCATCCAAAGATATATATTGGTGCCTTCGATTTTTTTCTGCCTGTCACGTGACCTTTTTTGTATGACCAAAAGATCGCATTACAAAATCAACTTCATTCATTGGCTGATTTCATTTCTCAACATAACGAGAGTCAGTTTGCTAATACATTTTTTTGCAAACTGTCATTTTTCTTCTTTTTGTCACCCTGTCAACTCGAAAATTGTTGTCAAAAAATTCTCCGATTACTTTAATCATATGTCTCGTGTTTCAACGGACTTCAACGCCAAAAAATTCCCTTCTGGTATCCTTGCCATTTTACGAGGTTACCATAACGGCAATCTGCTCAATACGTCGTTTTCGAGATCCCTTCATTCCCGGAATGACGTAACATCTTTTATGACGTCCCCGGCGTTTTCAGGTTCACTCACATTTCCGGTTTTTTACCAACCCAATGTGAGCGAAGCGAACGATGGTTGGTACTTGTAAACACTTTTCGTTCTGAAGCGGAAGTGGGAAGAGCTAAAGCTGTATACGAGGTTTCGAATTGAAATCGCAAGTCGCGCCTTCGGCGCGACCACACCAGAAAAAATATTTAATGATGAAATAAATAGTATTAACAATTTATCAGTATGATTCGTGCCGAAGGCACGACCGTATAACTAAACAGACAACTCGTCTGTGTTTCGTATTTTCGAACACGAGATCACACGAGACAACGCGTGATCACATGAGACAGGCAGTTTCGTATGTGTAATGATTATGGAAGTCAAAATGTCTTGCCGAAGGCAAGAATAATTTGAACAAATTGATACAACTGTCGTGCGACCACTACCAACATAAATAAAGAATAAATAACAAAGAAAGTGTGATTCCCCATGACAACGCGTTCGTCATTTGGCAAACATCGGGTTGCCGTCGCAACGCATTTCCCCAAGTATCTGAGTCAATTTAAAGACGACCGCTATGATACGGATAAAACTGTCGTGCTGGAGGCACGAACATTGTGATTAATAGCAAACAATGAATAGTGTCGATGTGCCAAAGCCAAAAGGCACTCCGGCCTCAAGTATCATGACACGAATGAAAACGGGGAGCACGGATGTCATGACAACGTAAATAAAGATGGCAGTAAATTGTTGAAAAATGTTCATGCAATCATTTATCAAAAATATGCCCATGTAACAACTCCAGTGAGCTCTGCGACGATGAAAATGCTATGAATGATATATGTCTTACCTTGAAGTTTGATATTCCTTTTCCTTGCCTTATGTGCCCACTGGTGTGAATATTTGACTGAAAACTTTCAAAATGAATTGGCATTACGCTTTAAACATAATAATGCTCAAATTGATTTGAAAATCGTCAATCTTCAAATGAAAACAACTAAGCGTCTGCTACGCCGGAAATATATGTACAACAAACGTTACACTTCAAGGGCCGACAACTACTGAGATTGAGATTGCAATGCATTCAGAGATCGCATAAACTGGTGAAATCTATATTTTGGGATCGTGAATTATAAAACATTCAGACTAGGTGTAAATTTGAATATTTTACTATGAATTGGATAGTATATTTAGGGAACTTGAGCACACCTGTCAATAAAATAAATTTTGATACGATGACCAATGGACCAATGATGTTCAAATATAAGTATTTCCCCACTACTTTATATTTTTCACATATCTCAAGTTAACCTCTCGCAGCTCTGCTGCAATTTTCTTGTTTGCATTTCCAACACACACAACGTCAATGCGTCTCGGAAAGCCTACATAATTTGTTACATAAGGGAATTTTACTTTCCCCGTGAAGATGAGTATTTGTTCTGAATGATGTGATTTTTAATTTGCACTTTTTTAAAGATTTTTTTCCCAGTTCAAACGACGCAAATGCCACGAAATTGAAGTTCACTTCCAGACATAAAAATCTTGTGTTATCCTGCAGACAGTGCAGTCATGTTACTGCGGTTTTTAACTTTAAGCTGCATGATAAAATAGAATGAAAAAAAAATACGACTGTTTACAACATTATATAAATGGAACTTGTCCAATAAGATATTGTTATTTACAACAAGTACGAAGCGGAAGACGTCAAGCACCGCAACGGCCGTATTATCACGTGACAAAGTGCTAAAATAAGTACGATGTCCCGTAGTAGATCTTTATCTCGAAAACGACGTATTGGAAACTAGTTCGTGCTGCCATGGTGACATTGACGATGAACCGTGACATTTCCGTTTAGCAGTTTAGAAGTTGTTTTTTTCACAGGCACTTGTTTCGTTGAAAATGTCAGTCCCTCCCACTCTCCTTCCAAGAGAGGGAGGCCTGACATTTTTCATGAAACAAGTGTCTGTAGTTTCAAGCCATTAGTTTCTATAAGTTTCAACTTTGACTTCTTTTGACTTGTCAGATCATCGATTAATCGGTGCCTCTTCATGACCCGGCAAAATTACGTTTGTTGTTATGAGAAATGCCTCCTTGAACCACGGAAAACAATTTTAAGAAGTCAATAAAAAAAGAAGAAAAATGGTCTTTTTGGCACTTTACCCTCCGTAACAGATTGCAGTCTGCAGTCACTCCGAAAAAAAAGATTCAATGTAGGTGAGGGTGCCGAGGACACTCCAAGCCTCTCACAGTGAAATCAAATACCTCAAATGAATTTAAATAAACTGGAAATGAAATTACGAATGAGATAATGTCTTACCTTGAAGTCAATGCAGATAAAATAATATCTCCTAATTCCCTTGAGAACACTGGCCTTTTGTGATGCTGTCATATTTTGACTGAAAACTTTCAAAATGAAATGGCATATGCTTTTAAATAACATAATGCTCAAGTAATTCTGAAAATTGGCAATCCTCAAATGAACACAACTTGGCGGCTGCTTCACGCTACACAGGAAATTGTAAAACTTCAGTTCAAGGACCAACAACTACGTAGATCAAAGTTGAGATTGCAATGCACTCGGCCTTCATTTACTTTAGGGGATCCACTACTTTAGGGCGGCGTTTTCTTTGCATTTACATTTATTACAGAAAGCTTTGGTTAGGGACCAACCATTTAACCTGAAAGGGGGGTTATGTTTTTTACTTGACAGAAAAATTTTTTCGCGCGATTTTTTTTTTCAAAATTAACATTACTTTTTTTGGGCAGAAAGCCTCCTTCAGAAATTTTTTTTCATTATTTTGGCAGCCAAAATATTTTTTTCTCATAAAATCAGCTTCAAAATGTGTTTTTTTTTTAAACCATAGCCCCCCCCCCCCTTTTCAAGTTAAATGGTCGGTCCCGTATGATGGTAAAGATCATGGATTAGGGTTAAAGTTAGGAAAATAGGGCTTGAGTAAGTGTCCTGTGGTAAATGTTTAGGTTAAGGATATGGTAGGCCTATCTGATCTAGGACAGGGTCCAGGCCCCTAAACTGAGTAAACTTAGGCCATGTGGTATAGCATGTTTAATGTGTTGGGGATTTGAATCATGAATTATGATATGCTAAGGCTGAATATGAATTGTATATAGGCTGAGTTATAAATTGTAGAGTTGAGGTGTCAAGTCTTGCACATAAGACGTAGCACTTATTTTTCAAATTTGCTCAAATTCCCTTTGATTTTTATTTTTTCCTTTGATCATTGAAAATGTTGACAAACATTGGGTATGGAATTTTTCAAAACTTGAAAGGTTTACAAGTCGAGAAAGCTTTGAGACGGTTTGATACTATTCACACCAAAAGATAATTCGGTTTAGGATGGGTACCCTTTAAAGTTTTGAAATAAATGATTATGAATCGTTTTCTATAAATCAATTGCCTGATCGCAGGCTGGTACGTTCGTTTGCCCGGCAACCTTTTGACTCGACTGGTAAATGAAAAAATTGTCTCATGAATATTGATTACTCACAAAAATGTTTTCAATATTTAAACACTTACAGAATATTCGTAAACGCAGAAATGTTATCTTAGGTGAAACCAATTCTTTCTATGCAGCAACCATTTTTAAAAGAACAAGTTTCCGTTTTCTCTGGTCTTTTATTTAAGGGAGCTTGACAAGTATAGCAGTCTTCAGATTATATGATAATGATTATTAAATACACGTAAGTTTTCAAATAAAGAATATAATTCTTTACATGCATAACTTATAGAGAACATATGGTGACAATAGGAAAACTACCAATGATAACAATATTTCTCAAGGAACAACCTTTCAAGCATCTATTTGCAACGAGTTTTATACTCTGCATCACATTACCTACTTGATCTGGAAGTATGTTTTAAGGAATATACATGCATTCAAATCCCCAAGTTGCAGGAGCCTATGCCAGTAAAGGCTTACTCTATATTATTAACCAAATATTGGCGCTTCATATATCACTTACCCACAGAAACAGCCTACGGAGCTATAGCCGATACATTACGTCGCAGCTAAACTAAAAGTCCACATTTGTAATTTATAGTGTCGCTAGAGACATTTTACGACCCTTACCATGATAGATCGGCTACAATGCCTAGATGTCAAATTACACAGTAGGATCCTTTAAAAAAAGGAGACTCAAGGCTTGAATACTGTGACAGACAATACACAAGCAATGAGAGAAATGGAGGACTGACGAGTTATTGAATAAAAATGTTAAAATCACGGGAATTCAAGATGTAACATAAATGAAGACAATATAACACAGACAACACAAATAAACAAAAACATCGCAAAACTGAATCACTCTGAGCAGTGTAAATCCTCCAAATCACCAGACCCTCCTGGAAAACATGAAATATTCAGGCGTGGATCCAGGGAATTGAAAAAGGGGGTCCGATTAGAAGTGAAAGGAAAAAGTTTTGGGTAATTCCTAGTAAAACATCAGGATATTCATTAAAAATACATGATTGTCAGAAAAAAGGGGGGGTTCCAATCCCCGGAACCCCCCCCCCTTGGATCCGCCAATGATATTCATCAATGGTACTCAGTGTCAGCCGACCAAATTAAAAGTGTGATTTTGTCATTGTCTTTGTTTGGCAATACGATAATTAACACTCGATCTTATTGTAATGATCCATTAGTGCATCTAGAGGGGGTTCCGCGGGTGTGACCTGTCTAATCATGGCGACGATCGAAAACGCCTGGTTTAACACAGAGACATTTCATTCTTATATGTATGTAACGTTAATTTTGATTGGATAGCGTCAAAATTTTCAGGAGGTAAAATCCAAGGTTTACCGTCGGAACCAATAGCAACGTTTCTGCGCAAACGAAAACCAAATCTACGATCCCCCTTCAGGTCCTAAAATATAGTAGGGTTATCTCTATATTACATTTAATTGTGTTCAACATATTATATTCTGAGACGGTATTTTCATCCTGTTGCCTGTTGACAAAATCGTAGTGCAAATTGGAGGAAGTACTTACACAAAAGCGAACGAGTTGTGATGTAAGACGCTGATTACTGCTCAAAACAGAAATTTCGCTATTGAAACGTTCAAAACACGCTTGTCGTCAAACGTCCCGAGTAATCACTATACTGCATAGTGGTAAAGCTGGGTAAAAGTCTGGAATTTCTTCGCTGGCATCAAGGCTGTGCCTTCCTCATATTAATATTTCATTGCTTTGTAATTGTTTTTCTTTTGGCTTAAATATCCATATTACATATCGTAATATATGATGAGAAAAAGAAATGTGGGCAAAATACAAAAAAATCATACTAAACTATTACGGACTTTTTAAGGAAATGTAACTCTGTCAGTCAAATGCGAACCGGTACCTGTGTATTATTTAACGAGAAAACGATAGTGATTGTCATGGTATATTATATCAGTTATATATTTTGAAAACATTTTTAAATGTTACCTTAGGTTAGTAAAATGTAACAAATAAAAGAATAATTTTTATAAAGCATTATTATTATTCAATGATAATTGGGACTACATGTAACTAAAATAAGCGAATGCTTCAAACAAGGACTTGTATACGTCCTCGCTTAAAATACAATTTATCATAGTTTTTGACTACACAAAACACAAATTTGTTACACACGTGATGCATACATCACCAGCAGGTCATTTCTTACGTAATTTAGCCACAGGTATCACAGGTGAAAATTGTTTATTGCCACAATCAACATCAGGGAGGGCTGTCAAAGGGTCGTAAAATAATTGAACCATAAACAGTCTGCTCTATTCAAAATTGATTTTTTTTTTTTGTAATTTAAACCATAATAAAAAGTAGTTGTACATGTATTTTAAAATATTGACAAACAAAATAATATGAATCACAATTAATGTTATTGGGTCATCACAATCTAGCTGTCGCCATATTGCTTGTTGTCTGGTGTAGAATCAGTGAAAATGACGATTTTCAAATCGATTTTGACGAGATAAGATCTTTATCTTAAGTGAAAAGAATTACACCGACGGATAGCCTATTTTATCTATTTTAACCACATAGTTGTACAAATTAGAAAAGTTTATTAGCTCTTTCGCAATTCAGTTCTAAAAAGGGGTTACCTCACAGAAAATACGATATTTACAATGCCTTAAATAGGGAATACTTGTGAAAATATTTGAAATTTTAGAATCAATTTTGACGAGACTAAACCTCTTCCAATTCTCATAAAAAATATACCGAAAGAAACAGAAATTTATGTAGAATAAGCACATAGTTGTACATTTTAAAGAACGCAATTCTAAATCTTGGTATTTTCTATTTTTTACAAACTATCGTGATATTTATATGTACAAAATACGACAATCCACAGGTAGCCACTTTAGTCACGTGACTGGTCGATGACGCTAATAGTTTAACAAGACCTAAGTTGCATTAAAAACAGTTAATGTCGTTATGCTGTACACGTGTTTCAAGGAGTAACCTCTCATCAGCAGCATTAAAATCAAATAATATGGAAAACCATAATCGAAAAGTAGAAACAAAAAGTACTCATTTCCAAAAATATCGAGTACCAAGGACATCCACCGAGTGCCATGCACGGAATGAAGCCTCAGTATTTTAAGTGATTAGAATTCTGATAAAAACAGTAAATTTCTATTACACGCAAGGTAAAATTTTCATGTCAGACAAGTCTGACTATTGGGCTAGTGAATACCAAAAAATGATTCTTTTGGGATATATAATATATCCAAATCTAAAAAATGATTATATTTGAACAAATAAAAGCCAGGGGTATCGCATGAGTTTGACAACTGACACTTATGCTTCCTCAATTACTTTTTCAAAGATGATCAAGTCTGATGATGCTGTCAAAAAGATGTGCAAATCGATGTCAGTGCTCAGGGATTTTAGGAACTAATATGCAGCATACTCAATATATTCTGATTTTGAAGTTTTGGTCCGAACTCTGATTCAAGATTCTTTTTCTGCTATTAAGTTGCCACCGGACACTACCGTGATAGAAGGGGATGTTTCGTTTAACCACCATTTCTTTTAAAATGCGTGTACCAAGTCAGGACCATTGTGGTAGACATTTTTCTACCTGATTTGTCTTTGTCTTATGGACTTGGGCTCTTCACAACTCTGTTCGGTATTTTTGTTTTAACCCACATTTGTTATGTTTTGGTTGTCGTATTTGACAAACAGTTCCTCGTAAATTTTCATTGTACTGTCACGTGAACACCAACACAAATTTAGTTTATTTAAAATTAACCGTTTTTGTACAAACAAGAAATCGTAAAAAGTACAAAATTGATTTATTTTTTTACTTCTTCTTTACTTACGTATATCATTCCTACCTTACGAAGTTTTACTTTAATCTTTAATCAAAAGCAGTTGATGTGTAATATCAAATCAATAAAAAAGAATACCAGTCGTGTAGATGATCTTGAAATTAATTAAGCTAATCTAATCGAAAGGATGTGGGTTTGTCTCTCCTGTCGTGTGTAGTCCTCGTGCGGGACATTTATGCTCTCTATATATTTCAGTTATGGTGTGCTTGTTCTTGAGGGATTTTCAGATATGGAAACACTATCATACTATCAAAATTGTATTATCTTATTTTCATAATTTGCAAATTTTATTCTGACCACCTGTTTATAGTACCAAAATCACATTATTTGATAATACCAAGTCTTCTTGCATTTGACTCGATGAGTGCCATGTAGTTGTTAATAGGTTCTGATTGTCTCCTATCAGGCTTTTAGTGATTAAACCAAGGGAAAACAGAACATGTCCTTTATGTAACATTGAAGACATCGGCGATGAATACCATTATCTTTTGAAATGCACATATTTTACTGATGAAAGGAAAGAATGTATATATGAAAAATACTTTAATAACAGTAATACTCTTGAATTTAGAGACCTTATGAATTTAACAAAACAGTCAAAGCTAAAAAAAAACTTCAGATTTATTAGAATCATAAATAAAAAAATGGGTTCTCTCTGATAACTCTAAACTATGCATTCTTTTCTATATTATGTTCTTTTTTACATGCTTGTTTGATTAATTTTCTTTCCCTTTTTTTGCTACCTCAACATATATGTAAATGTATCATGTTATATGTCTTTGTCTTTCTGTAGACCATTGTACCAACAAAGGTCTTTCAGAATAAAGCATATATATAGTCGGGGTACGGCTGTCGAAATTCCTTGTAAGAACACCTCCAGGCAATTCTGTCTTTGTTTACAATCCCGTGTCCATGAATATAACAGCATAATGAAGCGTTTCTCGATATCTAGCAATGAATTTCACTCAAACCGATGCTAGAGGCCGTCTTGAACTTACTATGGGTCATGAACAAGTTCATTGTTGAAGGCGTCATGGTGACTTCAAGTTGTAGAACAACAATTGTTCCATTGCTTGGTTTAACCATGTATTTGTAGAGACAAAGTAAAAATGGTAAGGTAGGCCCCAATTAAAAGGTAAAATTAAACAAAATATACTAACTAAAAAACAACTAAAATATCCAAAACAGGTTGAAAGAAAGGTGTGCCCAACGTTTGGGCCAGTACGGCCTTCTTCTAGGGGCAACTGGGATAAAAAAAAAATGGAGACAAGAGAAAACTACTGACTATCACCTGTAGAAATCATGCTTTATCTTGAGCTTAATCCAAAAAGAAAACAAAACATTTGTATACTATACTGTGCAATCGTGTAATTTCAAATAAAAACGTAAAATCATAAAACAGACTGTTCCTTAACAATCATGCCAAAGGATCGAACAGAATGTTTTACCATTTTTACTTTGTTTATTTACATTAATTTGTGGAAATTGTACAACATATATTTTTATTTTTTTTTATATTTGTAGAGACTTTATTTCAAGTGCACTTACTCCTTATCCTTTCATTGTTTAAAATAATAACTAAAGTTTGTCTCCATTGCAGTTTTTGAGATAGAAGATTTGTATTTTGCAGATCATTTGTATTTATATCAAAAGTGTGCATATTACTTTGATTTTGAGTTATGATCATTTATTTCTAAATAACCAATTGCTAGCCATTCTTTCGTCAAATAACTACCAACTGGGAACTCCATTTGTCCGGAGCAAATCTCCTACATTTTTGAGATAGACATTTTTTAATGTGCAGATCATTTGTAAATATGTCAGAGGTGTGAATGTTGCTTCGATTTCCTTTTTTAATAATTTATGCTGAAATTACCAGCTGTTGAACCTTTTTTTCAAATTTTGTCAAATATCTGCCTACAGGGTAAGCCATTTGTCTAGAGCAAATATTGTCGATGCATGTCTGTGTTTGAGGTATAAGATCTATATTTTGCAGATTATTTATTCACATGGCAGAGGTGTACATGTTACTTTGATTTTGATATATGTTTTTTTATGCCAAAATTGCCATTTGTCTAGAGCAAATATTGTCGATGCATGTCTGTGTTTGAGACAAAAGGTCTATACTTTGCAGATTATTTATTAATATGGCAAAGGAGTACATGTTACTTTGATTTTTATATATGGTTTTTTATGCCAAAATTACCAGTTGTTGAACTTACTCATTATTATGACGTATATGTGCCATAACGGTACCCCATTTGTCCAGAGTAGGATGTCATCTCTAGCAGTTTTCATAACTTTCAAAAATAAGTCACTTTAAAGGGAGGCTAAAAACTGCAGATTTTTGTTATAAAATACATTTCGGATATTCAGGGTTGACCACAGGACAAGATATACTGTCCAAGTAAAAGAGAACCCGGTTTACTGTCACATTGACAGCTTTCCTCTTGCTCATTTCTGTGCCGTGCTAATGTTATGTCTTTTTCCGATGTTGCTTTTTTCCTTGGTTTGTTCGTTTTATACTGGCGGTTGGTTCTCGCTTATTTAAACACTAAATCCAAAAATGTACGATGAATTGCGTCGCAAGATCGAAACCAACGGATGGACGGACGGATGGATGGACAGACGCACGGAAGGATGAGGCCAAAGACAATATCCCCTATCTGTAATTCAAAGGTCGGGGACAAAAAGCTACTACAACAAGCATGAAGAATAGACAATAACTGAACCTTGTGGGGAATTTTTAATTTTCAAAGGAACAATTGAAGCAAATTTAAAGAATGAATAAATGAATGATTAATGAAAATTAGTACTTTTGTGAACACCAGATCTAAAACACCAATTTAAGCCCAAAAGACTCCACGTCAGCCAAAAAAAGGGAAAAATGAATTAACGACTTCCTGTCGGCACTAAAAATATTAAAAATCGCAATAATATCAGTACATCCGTCATGCCAAATTGGCTCAATGCAAGCACGATAGATTTTCTAGAATGATAAGATAACAAATCTCTTCCAGTCGATGCATATTGTCTAAGTGTAAATAATAACAAAATACCGAAGTTACTGTTAAGTAAGTTAAAAAATCTTTATTCGAATGTATTATCAAAATTTAATGAAGATCATGAAACGGTTTTCTTTCTCAAATATTTTTTTTAATATCGATGGGTTTTTTACATGTTTTAGGCTACATCTGATTCCCACGCGATTTGATATATAACTGTCTCAGAATGATCGGGTTCAAGGAATTAATAAAGAGAAAAACTCTCAATTTAGTCTGTACACAATTTTGCAAACTTGGCTAGACAATTAATATGAATCGATGGCGACTGACTGAGCAAGATGCAAAGACTTGCGCTCCAGTGTGTCATTGTACTGTTAAGGGTTCGATAGAATGCATAACAGTTGTCACATAACAGTGATTTAGTAGATGTATAAGCAAACTGTGTACTCAACGCTCTCGATGTACGTTGGGAAAAACAGGTCTTATTTGGATGACTAGCTTACGAACATTATTATGGCATTCAGAGCCGCTACTCAACTAGTTTCAAAGCTCGGTCCAAATTGACTTTATTTCAGTTGTACTAGAATATAAAGACACGATTATAAAGATTAGAAAAAAAAAATGCCCTTTAAAACGCTTATCAACTTTCCTATCATAACATGACTTTTCAAACCTACACACAAGTAGTACATAGGATGTTTACGCTTATTATTTGACGTGGTGGTGTTGCGTGGTGCCGGAAGTGACGTAGACCGGAAGTCACGTGACCAGAAGCGGAAGTCACGTGACCGGTGGTATGACGTGTCAATGTTGCGCATGCCCAACCGGAAGTAGCCGTATTTCAGGACCTAGTCAGGCATATTGACGGGAAATGACGTGTTGGAACAACAAGAGCCCCGCAGGGATGTTGTGGGAAGGTATTGGAGCGCGCATGCGCGACCGGAAGTGGGCGTAGCCCATACGTAAACCGGAAGTAGCCCTTTTGAAAGCCCTATACGGTCATGTTGACCGGAAATGGTGGGTTGAAAGAGTGCAAGACCCCGCAGGGTTGTTGTAACACCTTACTACAGTGTACATGCGCGACCGGAAGTGGGCGTGTCCCCATGTGTAAACTGGAAGTTGGAATTTTCCTTCATTATTCATTATTATTTTATTGTTTTTCAATGGTATTCTTCGTATTTTCTTCCCTTTTCACCCAATTTTTAGTGATTTCTCTCTGTCCCACCGTTTTTTATTGTTGTTATTCCTTTTCAACCCCTTTTTAGAATTGTTCTTTGAATTTCAATCCAATGTTTAACTTAGTTTCCTCTTGTCTAAGCTTTTTTATACGTTATTTTCTCATGTTCTACATTATTTTCTAATTATCCTTCTTTTTCATCCAAATCTTGGAATTATTTCTCATTTTCCGCCCATTTTCTATAGTGTCGTCTGCTATTGCCAATTCATTATTACTTCCTATTATTTAACATAATTATCTCCCTTTTTCATCCAATTCTTAAAGTGATTTCCCTTTCCCCGCCCAATTTCTATAGTGTCGTCTGCTTTTGCCTTATCAATATTATTTCCTATCATATTACATAATTATCTCCCTTTTTCAATCAATTCTTAGAGGATTTCCGCTTTCCCGCCCAATTTCTATAGTGTCGTCTGCTATCGGCATTTTGTTTTCTTGTTTTACTAATTATCTCCTTTTCCATCCAATTCTTAGAGTGATTTCTCATTTCCCGCTCTTTTTGACCCTCTTGTCTGCTAATTTTTAGATGTCCCGCCATTTCTCATCTAATTTTCATTTCCCCTTTCCCGCCAAATTTCTATAGTGCCCTCTGTAATTTTTAGACTTCCCGCCAAATTTTTCTGTTGTCATGGTTATATCCCTCCCATGTCCCCCTCCTTTTCACATATGTATCTATACTTTATATGTTTGAGACATTCCTTTATATTTCATCCATTTTGAGATGATCCCGCTTTTTATCCGCCATCTTGACCGGAAGTGCGGACGTGAGAGAACACACCCCCTGAACTGACCAATCAGGAATTTTGTACATGCTCAATCCACCTGCGCGGAAAAACTGGAAACCGGAAGTGCGGACCTGAGCGAAGACACCCGGTGTCTTCTATCATGTCGGCGTCCAAAGTATATACTGTGTACTATAGCTCAGTATCGTTCTGCCCATAGGAATGAACAGTCACCCCTACCCCAACAAATTTTCCCTGAAATTGTCAATTTTTTGTCTTTTGTCTATGTTCACATAAAAATAACCAGAACACACAAAACATCTGTTGTTTATAACAATAATGCATGAATTACATCAGAATGTGGTATTTTAACAGCCATTGAACAACTAAAACTCAATATTTTTCCCATACTTGATGAAAAATGCGAATTTTCAACATTTCAGATTTATCCGTATTTCAGCGTTAAATCGCAATTTATGTCAGATGTGTAGAACAATCTGCAGATATGCCATTTAATTGTCCTAACCAATACATTCATTGTCTTTAAACATTGCTTAGAAAAACAAGGAGTGTTATATGTGACTCTAAATACCGTAAAACTTACCCCTACCCCAACAAATTTTCCCTGGAATTGGTGATTTTTGGTCTATGTTCGCATAAAAATAATCAGAACATGCAAAATGTGTGTTGTATATGACAATGTTGCATAAATTACATCATGGTTTGGTATTTTAACAGCCATTGGTCGACTACAACTCAATATTTCTCCACAAATTGATGAAAAATGGGAATTTTCAGCATTTTAGATTTGTCCATAGATAACTGTTAAATCGCAATATGTATCAAATCTATAGAATATATCTGCAGATATGTCGATTAATTGTTCTCAGCGATACATTAGATGTCTTAAAACATTGTTTAGAAAAACAAGGGGTGTTGAATGTGACTCTAAATACCAAAAATCTTACCCCTATCCCAACACATTTCCCACAAATTGTCAATTTTTTGTCTATGTTTGGGATGAAAATAACAACCACACTCAAATTCTGCGTTGCATATAACTAAGTTGCATGAATACTATCATGATTTGGTATTTCAAATCCCAGTAGTCAGCTTAAACTCAATATTTAGTTCAAAATTGATGAAAAATGGAATTTTTTAGCATTTCAGATTTGTCCGAAATTCACTTTTAAATCGTTATATGTGGCAAATCTGGAGGATTTATCTGCAGATATGCCAATTTATTGTCTTAAGCGATACATATGTTATTTAAAAACACTGTTTAGAAAAGTAAGGAGTGTTCAATTTGTCTCTAAATACTGAAAATCTTACCCCTAACCCAACAAAATTAAACTTAAAAATCTCCAAAATATGACCGTCTGTACATATAAATGAACAAAGCATACTAATGTTTTACCATCTTTGCAAAAGATGCATTTGATACATCATAATATGTAATTTTGACACCAAAATATGGGTGAAATTAAATATTTAGGACGATTATCGTGAAAAATGGGAATTTTCAGTATTTCAGAATTTTCCGACATTCAAAGTTAAAGCGCTGAATAACTGCCAACAAACCGGGCGCATGATCTATTTTTGATATATGGGAGGCTCTGTGTGTTTTGGTGTTTGAAAATGATATGTCATTGGACCTTTATACAATGTTAAAAGCTTTTCAACTGAACAAAATGAAATAAATTGTGTTGAAAATGTGTGGTAAGGGGTAATAGGTTTGTAATTTATGAGACTGTAGTTAGTCTAAAAGGCTTAAAAGCATACTTTCTAATTGCTTAGATATGATGAAACTATATTTAATCAACATTATCAAGTTATATACCAATTTCATGAAGTATTTGCATCTCAAAGTCAAAACAGGAGAAATTCTGAAAAACGGAAAATTCCCATTTTTCATACAATTTCGGAAAGAAGAGTCGAAAAGAGACCTTTTTGATAAGTTAGGCATAAAAACTAGATCAAATGACGAGGGTTGTTTATCTGAAAGGAATTGACAGCCTAAAATCGACATTTTCGCAAATTATGGAGCTTAAAAGATGAAACTTATGTTAAAACGAAAATACAACAATTTTTCCGGGGTACTATAAAAGTGGCCCTATACTGTCTATGTGTGCAGGTTATGTTCTTGTTAACATGTTTTATTTTGAAGAGGGGACATGGAAAAACTGAAAAAAAACGGTCTGGTTCAGAAGTGGGGAGGGGGGAATGCACGGAAAGTGTTTCTAGCCCACGGACTACAATGGTTAGAGTTCCAACAAGAAGAAGATGGTTGAAGATCCAGAGAGATGGTTAGTGTTGAAGAATGGTGAAAGAAGGATTAGTGTTACCTATGGGAACATATACAATTCCAAAAGGTAAGTATTTTATGTTTTAATTTTTAACACTAACTGTTTTATTGTTTTAATCTGTAATTCTTTATTTTAACCTTAACCTTAATTTGTGAACTTTATCTGTTTAGTTAGCAACTGTATTACTTTGATCCGCCAACCTAGACGTTGTTGCTTTATGGCTACTGTATCATAGTGATCCGCCATTATAGGCGTTTGTTGCTTTGGCTTTAACAAATTGGTTTAAACTGGTTAGAGTAATCCATGGTTATTGCTAGAGTTCAACTGGTTAGAGTAACCCATGGTAACAGAAAATTATAAAAAGATATGCGCATAAATATGTTATTCAATTCGTCATGGACAGTCTAGAAGTGAACAAGCGGATCGTGCTTGCCATGTTTGAAGATGGGGTCATCAATGCTGGACGATTATATATATTTATGTGTTGACTCAAACCTATTGTGCTGAATATAAAGATAAATCAACAGAGATCTGGGCAGCTAATCATCAATTGATCGAAGAATTAGGAAAAGTGGATTGAAGCTGTACATAATGTAGGCCAATCAAATTTCAGGGATTTACACCAATCAGAAGCCTTCATTGACCATGGATTAACCAATCAGAATGCAGGAAAATGAACCAATCAGAAGCCGTCTGACAAAAATAACTGACGAATCACAGCCATGGAGACAAAAGGCAAACTTAAGACTATTTAAAAGGCAGAGCAGAAAGAACTTCACATCAGTCATGCCTAGCAAAAAGAAAACAGATATTATTCAGAAAGCCATGGAGAAAGCTACTCAGATGAGTGCCGAACAGACGTTAAAGACACCCTCGAAGATGCCCTTAGGTGGAGTACGATATGCAGAACTAACAGAATGGAAAGTGACAAAAAGAGTGGACCTGAGATTTTGGGAAACAGACAACGTTCCTACCAAAGCAGGAGTCAGCTTATCGTTAGCCCAGTGGAAAACTCTGTGTGACTCTACAGAACTGGTGGATGACTTGATTCAAAGAGTGAAAAACAGAGAACCAGTGGATTGAGGTACCATTTAGGAGAAGATATCTACGTCGTCATCAAAGCACCTCAGTCAGCGGTATGTGTGAGAAGGTATTTTGTTCCCAATGGTGAATGGACATTATTTCCTACCAAGTCAGGTGTGATCCTTACCCCATATGAATGAACGGAGTTGAAGAAGATTAAAGCTGTGTTTGAAGACAGAGAACCAGAACTGAAACGGATAAAGATAGCTGCAGAACCCAACCCAGTTGATATGAAGACAGACGTACCTGATACAGAACTGTGACATTGATCTAGTATATTAGGGTTAATAAAAATGGTATTGTATTGAATTATTTTGATTATGGCCCCAAAAGAGATGTTAAATCCCGATCACCAAACCCTATCCTTACTACCACCACCATAGCCCATCATCCCACCACCACCCTGACCAACCTATCATCCCTCCTCCACCACCACCACCACCACCCACATATCCTACAACCACCACCACCACCCAGATACCTGAAAATCACCACCACCACCACCACCACCATAGGCTATTATCCCACCACCACCACTACCCAGATACCTGAAATTTACCACCACCACCACCCAGCCATAGGCCACCACCACCACCACTATAAACTATTATCAATCGACCACCACCACCACCATAGACTATTATCCCACCACCACCACCACCACCACCTACACCACCACCACCCAGATACCTTTAAAACACCATCATTTCCACCACCACCCCCACAATATAAATAGATGTATTTAGGAAATTTTTCGTAGTTCATCTACGACCGCCGAGAAGACCAGATGGATTCTACAACGTGTCCTACATGTGGATTCAAGTTTTCCTGAAAAGACGCACTGCAAAGACCCTTAAAAAACAAACACCCAGCTCAAAGTCACGGACAATGTATGTCAACCTCCTGATATTGTCCCAAACTGGCAGTAACTGTATAAGGACACCTACCAACAGCACACACAGAAGCTACAGACATACCCTAATACCTACCGAGATCACCCTCGAAAGCTTCAGACCTATCCTGATACTTACCGAGATCACCTTCAAGAGCTACGGACATACTCTGGTACCTATCGACATCCTCCACAAGAGGTATACGCTGATCATCGCACTAGCGAGAAGCAACAATATAATGCAAACGAGAAATTTTGGATCGAGCCAACTGATCATCCGTACGAATTTTGGTGTGCCGATGGACCTGATTATACTCATTTCATGCCATGGATTCATTCGTTTACTAGTGTCATTGCCGGATCCACCGTCAGTGGAAAATCGTATTTCGTAAAACTTTTTGTTACCAACATTCGCTGCATGATGTCTCTCCCGGCTCAACATATTCTTTGGTGAATATCAGTCCCTATATGACACCATAGAGGGTGTCGATTTCTATGAAGGATTACCTAACCTTGATATTTTGAATCCAAATGAGAGACACTTAGTCATCATCGATGACTTAATGGCAGAGACCGACGACTGATTTGCTTCCCTGTTCACCAAGAAGAGTCATTATCGAAACATCATTGTAATGTATATCGTACAGAATCTATTTCATAAAGGAAAACATCATAGAACCATCAGTCTGAATACACATTACATGGTGGTTTTTAAAAATCCGAGAGATGCTTCACAGATTCACAGTTTACCTCAACAGATGTTCCCTAGAAATCCCAGTTTTTTTTGGAAATTTTTGCAGCTGCTACTTCTGAACCACATGGATACTTGTTATTGGATATGAAACAAGAAACGCCCGACAAACTCCGTGTCAGAAGTCACATTTTTCCCGGTGAGAAACAAATCGCCTACGAAGATGCATAAAAGATCACGCAACGACAAATCATGTCAGTTGAATTCCAACTCTCGAACGGACGTCATGTTCATGTATCTACGTCGTTATTCCAACTGGAATGAAACAATATGTGGAAGAAAACGAAGAACCCAAACCTGGTTATCGGGAAATTCTTCCTAAACAACCTATCCAGATCCTGGATCCAATACCTGAGAAAAGATTGGACGAATCAAAACCTAGATATCAGAAATTTCTTCTAAAATCACCTAGGAACCGTTTGGGAAAATGGAAACCTAGATATCGACGGAGAATTTGTCCAGATTCCCTTCTCATCGAGACCAACATCATAAATCTAAAACCCAAGAAAAAGTTGGAAGATTGTCAAGAAATAAAGAAACGTCCTGAATTTGCCAAAAAGAGAAAATTTTCTGAAGCGTTCACCGAATTGGCCGAACTGAACATACAGGTGAAAAAGGATCGCCAAAAAATACAAGAAGAGAATTCTACAAAGAAAGTCGACACCACAACAAACCCCTATCGAACTTTGATATAAAAAAAAGAAGAAAAAAAAAGAACAAAGAAGAAGAAAGAAGAAAAAAAGGTTAATGCAGCCTATCCTTCGGGATAGCCAGTCACAAGCCTGGAGAAATGCAGACTGACCCTTGTGAATTGATCAAGAAGAACGCGGACCTGATAGAAGACACCCAAGGACACAGAAAAAAGGTAAATAAAAAACAAAAAGCAAAACAAAAAACAAAACAAAAAATTATATATTGTTTGTCATAAGATATGTGTGGATACTTAGAAAAAAAGGTAAATTAAAAAAAACAACAACAAAAAAAAAAAAAACAAAGAAAAAACAAACAAACAAAAAATTCAAATTAAAAATATAGTTTGTCAATGTGTGAATTGATTCAAGAAGACATGAAACTCTTTTTTGAAACAGTTGGGTGGCCCTGAAAAGGGCCGTTTGTATATTAGTCTTGATTTTCTTTAATCCAAGTCTGGTCCATTGGGTGTACATTCGCTGCAGTACAGTGCCTCTTCAATGTTAGGATGAGAAAATTCACAAGGAACATGAATATTCAGCTCTGGTAGGAAGGTGGCTAAGATTCTTTATATACGTCTTTCAATTTCTCGTACAGCTCAAAATCTAGTTGTATGCTTCCCATGTCTTTGTACCAGAATTCCACATACACAGACGGACTTTCTGCTTTCACGTACACGTTGCCACCTAGATGTCTCTCGAACGACGCATATCTGCTATGCTGTAAAAAAAATGGACGGTGTCAACCAGATCGTCGAGGACGTATCTCAAACTTATCCAGCGCACCATCGGGAAGTAGATGGTCTGTATATCATTCTTTAATGTAACACCATGGCTGCTGACTTCCAGGTAGATTTCATCTCCCGAATGAAATGTGAACAGCACTGGACAACATATCTGCATATCTTCGGTGTTTTCGTTCCTTTCAACGGCAACAAGGTCTTTTCTACCGGACCAACATCAGAGCATGGCAAAAGGCATCGACAGCTGCAGGTCCTCCTTTTTGGAGCTAGTCCAGCAAAGCTTCTGTGCGTTTTTCACGCGGATTCAAACAGGCCAGAAATTCTTTCTCTTCTGCTGTCACCATCTGTTCTATTCTGGTCAGGACATCGTCGACTGGAGTCTCCTTCACCAACGGGTCACGATTCTTTGCAAGTGGATGAGCCATTCTAAATAAGAACGGCGAATGAGCCGGTCACGGGTTTATGTAGTCTCGACGGCTGTGATTGGTCAGTAACTTATGGAACAAGAGTACTCTGTGTTGTGATTGGTTAATTTTTCTGCTTTCTGATTGGTCCACACTATGTACACCTTCAATCCACTTTTTGTTTCGTAACGACTTGTTTCGACAGGTTCAGGCGTGTCCATACATGTTCCCTCAAAACGCTGGAAAAATATAAGCCAGAGTTATCTCCCCCTTGACGATCGCAGACGCGACAGAGGACACCTAGCAACCACCATTGTGCTTAACAACCCTTCGAATGGCCGCGACGAACGCGGACCTGATAGAAGACATCCAAAAAACCGGGGTATTCCCAAGAGTTATGTCCCTTTGATGAACGCGGACCTGATAGAAGACACCCAAAAACTGCCGGACCTCCAAAGAGTTATGTCCCATTGACGAACGCGGACCTGATAGAAGACACCCACAAAACGCGGGAACTCCCAAAATTATGTCCCTTTGACGAACGCGGACGTGATAGAAGACACCTAAGAAATACAACGACAACTTCCGAAAACATCCGAAAGACCATGTCCGAGTCGTTCCGACTAGTGAAAATATCCGATTTCCGTTTACATATGGGGCTACGCCCACTTCCGATCGCACATTTACACTGTAGTAAGGTCATACTAGATCCCTGTGGGATCTTGCACTCTTTCAACACGTCATTTCCGGTCAATATGGCTACTACCAGTAGATATACACCCACTTCCAGTAAACAACTGGGGCTACGCCCACTTCCAGTCGCGCAGGCGTCATGTAATAAGGTCAACCGTAACTCCTGTGGGATCACGTATGGTGCCAATACGTCATTTCCGGTTAACATGGCCGACTAGGGCTTCCAAAAGGGCTACTTACGGTTTACGTATGGGGCTACGCCAACTTCCGGTCGCGCATGTACATTGTAGTATGGTAACACGACATCCCTGAGGGGTCACGTGTTGTTCCAACACGTCATTTCGGGTCAATATGGCTGACTAGGGCCTGAAATAGGGCAAATTACGGTTGCGCATGCGCAACATTGACACGTCATGCCACCGGTCACGTGACTTCCACTTCCAGTTACGTGACTTCTGGTCACTTGACTTCTGGTCTATGTCACTTCCGGTGACGTCACTTCCGGCACCACCACAGCACCACCACGTCAAATAATAAGCGAAAACCTCCTATATACTACTCACATACTATTTTGATGTAAAACTACAATTGCAAATATTTGAAAATGGTCAGATGGTTTGGTATTTGTAACTTCATCTGTCAAACCAAAGCTTAAGCTGAATTTGATGGGGTCGTATAAATTAGAAGTAATGTTGATTTCCGAATGTTTAATTGTATGAGAAAACTGAATAATCCATAATTGAGCTTAAAAATCAAATTCATTTTGTTGAAGGCGGCAGATTAAGAACTATGGGTTTGTGTATCCTATTCTGAGATGAGGCTTTCATTTAAATTACAAACAACATTGAGGACGACACTACACTTTCTGAATGTCAACCAGCATAACAAAGAACCTGACAATTAATAAAAATTGTACGAAGAACTATCGTTAGTAACACCAATTCTATACATCAAGGCAATGAAAAAACAAAAAAATTAGTAGCCGTTTTAATAAATTCACATTTTTATTGTGAATAGCAAACACCATATATCTTTGGTATCAGTTTATATTATTATGTCTTTGGACAGCCAATAATACAATGAGCCATATTAACTTTCGGTTCACTATGAGTAGAAGAAGAGTTGTCAACAGTTTTTTTAATAAATTCCTTCAGGAACAAAAGGTCGTTTGTTTTGGAATTGTCAACAGTTTTTTTAATAAATTCCTTCAGGAACAAAAGGTCGTTTGTTTTGGAATTGTTTCCAAATTTGTGAAATTGTCAATTTGTTACAAACAAATGAATTCGGCAGTTTGCTATATATTGAAAACGTTTTCTTTCAGTATAAAGAGATTGATACTTACAGTAATTTACACTATATAGCTGAACTTGTAATTTTAGCGTTAAGTAAGAGATAGCCAGTGAAATGGTCCCATGCACTAAAAATCTCCTTATGCAAGAGAACCTTCTAAACCACTGAAATGAGGCCTTGCCCGTTTCCAATTTGGAAATTGTTTTCTTCTAGTGTAAAGTATCTTCGCCACTGGAACATATAACTACTGTTTTTATGCAACATCGGTATTTTTTTATTTATTTATTAATATGAATAACTAAAAAAACAAAATATCGAAGTTAAAGTGCCAACAAGACAGACTTCACGGAATTTGAGCGTGCTCCCAACATGAAAAAATAATAAATATCGAGAATAAAACACTGACGAAAGAATCGGTTCTCCCTAATGATGATTGGGTTGGGTTATATTTTGACAACTTATTCATCCTCAGCACAAATCGTATACAAATTGCAAGGCCAAAACCCTAAAATCAAATAACCAAAAAAATTTAAACGGAAACTTCTTATATGAATCGGATAAAACTCTGCGTAAAGTCTGGAAAAAATCAAACAACAGATATAAATTAACTAAAACGTGTACTTAATCTCTCTGATCATGTTTACAAAGACCTCAAATCAATTACATTGGTATGCTGAATGGCATTTGGTTACACTTTGTATATTTTAATAAATGTATTTCATTTATCTTATGACAGGTTATGTCGTCGATGGATGTGTTATATTGACGTTCAGTACAGGTCAGAGAGCCTGTTTGGTGTATAGCGCTAAGACTGCCATGCATAAAAATAGTGCTTGTATTTATGGCACAAAAAATTTCATCGAGGTAGGACTGTGTATTTGTCCTGTAACAATATAGACAGCAAAACAGTATTTTCTTCATTTTTCTCCTTAATCTATAGTCTGCTGGGTTGTATTACGTGTTTTTAGTGTGCATATAAAGATAATTATTTCATTTATTGCCTTGATTGAATATTAGAGGTCTGAATATGTAAAAAGCAATGAATCGGAATTTTTTTACGCACTGATTGAACATTGAGAAAGCCTACATAGTTGGTGCTAGCTCTAGCTTAACGAATCATTTGTGAAACATACATGTCATAAGAGGGAGAAATATGAATATCAAATTTCCATATAATCGGGAAATTAATTAAAATAAAGTTTTTTTTTGTCGTCAATTTAAATACTGTCTTGATTTTTTTTTTATTTTTTTTTTGTTTTTTTGTTTTTGTTTTTTTTTTTTTGGTGGTCAAATTGAGATGTTAGTCTAACAAAGATGTAAATGAGGACCCAAAAGAATTTATGTTTCTTGGCAACATCTGCTTTTTTATTCTTTAATATAGAGAAAATTTAGACTCTAAATATTCAGAAAGAGATTTTTGAGCTTATAGTCATAGTGTCATACTGACATGTATTACATTGGATTTAGTTTCATAGTAGTCCAAAAACAACACAACCATTTGAATTAAGAACAGTCGGTTTTAACTTACAAATAACCGAAGTTACTGTAAAATTAGTTTTCAGTATGACCATTTAAGCAACTTACGTCTCTTCAGTGTAGATCAATTCAAAACATTTTGAAGACAATAAACCAAACATTTGAGTACAAATAATTAAAAAGATCTAAACGGAATTCAAAATTCGGGACAGGGCTTTGCAAGAGGGAAATGTTCCTTAATATTAAGCACAAATCTTAAAGTTAGATATTGCAAGTTTCCAAATGATATTGTTTTTCGGGTCAGCACCGAGTACTGACTACGGGGTTGGTGAAAACCATTGGGGACTAACAATTCACCAGCAGAAGTATCGACCCAGTGGTAATTTATAACAAAATAACGAAGTAACTGTAAATCTAGTTTCTGTATATGGCCATATTCGACAATGTATCTTAACATCACCTTAAATGAACCTGAAATTTATCATTGTCCGCCTATATTGCAGTTAAATTTATTGCAGCACTCACCTGCATCTACACTTAAAGACATATATAAAGATTTTTCATATGAAATTAATGCAGAATAATCATATTTTTACACATTATATAAGATAAAAAAAAGACGTAGGTTCAAAAAATTTGTTAAATCTTTTAGTACGATCATCGCATGGGGTGCACTCAATTGAGTGGCTCAGCCAAGGTAAGACCCAAGGATAACTGTATTAACATCGTAAAAACTCTTAATTTTGTCTATGCTCAATTCTCACGGATATATAATTAAGTTAATAAAAAGAGATTTGAATAACCTCAGAGCAATTAAATTTGTTTGTATATTTTGTTTCTTTTCAGTTTGGCAAAATCTTTTAATCTTTAATTTTTAATTGTATGTACCTATTTTGCCTCTCATTTCTTTCGAGCATATTATTTTGTCCTTCTCTCCTTTTCTGCCTTTTAAGAGCGTAACGTAGAGATTTATGTTCTCAGTAACTTTTGCGTTTTTGTTATAAAGGGTATATAGTTTGTCGGAAGATCTCTATGCTAAAAAGTTATTATTTTGCAGATTACTTGTTAATTTATTGAAAATGTGCTAGGAAGTTTTATCTGGCAGATACTTTTGTACCTTTATTTTAGATATTTGGATTTGAATTTTGGAAGAATTGTGGTTATTACCAATTTTCTGAAAATGATGATTTTGTCAAAAAGGCTGCATATTTTGTCCTCTTTCAGTTTGTATGCTGGGGAGGGGTTGTATCATATGATTTGTACACATATAAAAGACATGTCTGCTGTAAGGATTTAATTTTTTGTTAATTTTNATTGAAAATGTGCTAGGAAGTTTTATCTGGCAGATACTTTTGTACCTTTATTTTAGATATTTGGATTTGAATTTTGGAAGAATTGTGGTTATTACCAATTTTCTGAAATTTGATCTACCAAATAAGCTGATCTGGTTTTGCAAGTCGACGATATATATTTTGTTAGTTTTTCTTGTTTGTTTTTGAGGTTGTAAAATGTGTTTTTATCTATTTGAAACAATAGAAATTAGCTATGGATTATTATAAATTGCTTGTTAGAATTATTTGTGCATATGTAAAAAATATTCAGAAGAAATTTGATCTTCTATTTTCCAACATCTTTGTATTTTTAACCTTGTTTATTTCCTATTTTACCTCAATGTTTTATCTTCGATTTTGTTACTGCCCTTTAGCAGAATTGGTCTAATAAGAAAAGGGTTCCCTTCGCGATATGTTGCATGAGCGCTTGTGATTTTCCTATACAGGGGACACTTGTACAGAAATGATGTTAAATAAAGAATTCTAACAATCACCTGTGAAAGTTGAAATATAAAAGATACATGTTTTAAAGGCCTTGTTTTACTGCTTAGTTGTTCTTGTTAAGCTTCATACTGGGAAGCGGAAGCTCTCAAAATGAAAATACAGTGATCTTCAATACGCGAGAATATGTTTGAATCGATTGCAGCAAAATACAAAAATTTGTTCTGCGATAAGTATGTATTTATGTTAGACAAGGAAGTCCATAACTGTTTTAAATTGATTCTTTGATTGGAATAAAACTGAAATGAGTGGCTTCTTCTTTGAAAACAGAAAAAAACTAAGAGTTCTAATCAGTCATTGCTTTTCTAAAGATCATGCAAATAGTATGTAAGCAGGAGGCATAGCATACTGAAGGCGTTTTACATGCATCAAACCATGCTCAAAACTGAGAGTTGTGAAATGTGTGGAAGGCTGTGTTTAAATATTGGAACAATCTATAACCTCTTAATATTTAGTACATATATCCTTTAATTATACAAATAAAGCGATTAATATTAACAACATAATATTAAAATTATATTGAAATAATCAATGTGTCGGTGTTTGTAATCATGGCAAAAAAAATCGAAAAAATTAATTATAATAAAACTTACTAAAAATATCAAGAGTCTAAGTTGACAAAATCATTTGATTTAGGCCTACTGACGTGATATTTGTTTCCAATTTATATCAATATAAATAAAATAAATAGAAAAATGTTTTAGTATATGAAAATATGTCGGACAAGCACAAATTCACACTAATATCAATAAAATATCAGAAAATAGGATGGTTAAAAAAACTCCCATTACCTCTTAAAGAGTTGTCTGTTTTAAACTGTATTATTTCCCTTCAAAAACGAAATTGATTAGAAAACAATTTATATCATGGATAGAATAATACCATAGGCACATTATTATAATATATAAATGATGTTCATTGTGGTTTTGGTAACGTGCCAATCTTTATTCTTTTCATACTCTATTTATTTATGTAACAAGAGTCCTAGTAAAATTATGTGATCACGTGACTTGCACATGCGCGATTTTATATTTCATTGTACAATTTTAATTTACATATATTGTAGGTTACATTGGAATGTAATCTATCAAAATTCCAAGTGGAAATAAAAACGGCCTCAATGCAACCCATCCTTTTCGCAATTTTTGGACAATCATTTCGCGAGGAGTTATTTTTGCTCTCAGAATCTTTTATGTCGCGATGCCATTTCTTGTACATATAACACTTAACAGCAAATTATTCATGTTAACGAAATATTCGGGGATTTTACTGATTGCAAATGTATTGAAAATTACCCCTACGCAAAATTTTACAGTATATTAATTAAACAGTTGTAATTAATCTTTTTTAAACATTACATATTTCAACTGAAGATTTTTAGTACGGTTTGATTGTAGCCACATGTATTATTATTACGATAATCATATACGGTTCATTTCCAAAGTTTAATGTGGTTGTTGGAATAAACACTCTACTTAATCTTATGCTTAGACAGTATTTTATTTACAATTTATGTATGAGCAATTTCCCCTGGTCGAAGGGTAAAAAGTGGAGGAGGTGGGTAGTGGACGTGGCGCAGGAAAACTTACTGAAAGGACAAATTTTGGTCATTTTTTGTACTTTTAAGTTTCTATGGATACCTGCTGCATTGAGTTTGGCATTTTATATTGTGCACATATTTGAAGTGGTTAGTCTTCTTTGTTATCATGTATAAAAGACATGAAAAGTGTTTGATCTGTAACAGGAGGATCCGCTTTTCATAGTCCCTGTAGGGCAAAAATGCCGATTTCCACAACTTTTGCATCCAACTAGGTGTCAAATATCAACAATTTGTTAAAAACTTCAAATGGTCTGTCAAATTCTTTGCACTATGATATAAACAAAGAAGTCAAGAACTTGAGATTTTTTGCCGAAGGTCTTGAAGCGAGTGGCTTCTTAACAGACCATCCCTCACCTGAAACCCACCGTTTGGTTCCATGGGTACTAAATAGAAGTCTGAAACTCCACAACTTTGGTTTTCCGGGTCTTTTATGGTTAATTTTTTTGGCCACAGTACCCATCTGTCTCTAATGCTTGCTGAGCTTCCATTTTCAATGCAGGGAATGCAATAAGGACATTAGCATAACCAGAGGGTCTAATATGTCTCAAGGTATTGTCTGCTTTGAAGTCAAAAATTTTATTAAGCAAAACGAATAGTTCGTCCTTAGCTGATACTATCATTAAATAACAAAATACTAAAGTTACTGTTAATTTAATTTCTGCATATGCGCATTTCGATAACTTATGTCTATTCAGTGCAGATAAAATCAAAACATTTGGAAATTCATATGCCTGAATATATGTAGGAGCTGATAGAGAAAAAAAAATGCCTATTGGATATAAATAGAAAAGCCAAAATCAGTTAAGGACAGAGATATGCGAGAGGGAGACATTTTCAATTTTTTCACCGGAAATATATAAAGGACGCTGTCAATTATTACAAATAATATTTTCTAAGTTTTTATTTAACCATTGTTTGAAGGAAACCTTGAATTAAATTTTTTAGCCTTACCTCTTCAAAATTGAACAAATTGATGTCTCGCGAATCCCTGTTGGCCACTACATTGATGTAAAAAGTCAAACTGACTTGAATCAGAAAAACTTAACAAGTTCGTTATAGTAAAATTAGGGTAACTAACAAAAATAATAAAGCAGACTGTCATGCACTACACATATTAAACCAACCTAAATGCCAAATATCATTGACTTACCACTAATAAATACTGAAAAATCAAACACGTTCACTATACCGTGAAAATGACATCTAGGGCAAAAGCAAATAGCAGGCTGTCAGTTTCCACTACAGACCAACCCATATACTAAAATATTATTGACCTACCATTTAAAGATAATGGAGAAACTCAACATAATCACTGGATCATGAATTTGAGGTCACAGACATAAGTCATATGGCAGACTGCCATGTACTACCCAAGACCAACACACATACCAAATATGACATACCACTAATAGATACTGAAAACTTAACATAATTACTGGACCATGAAATTGATGTCATACACAAAAACCATAAAACACACCATCATGCACTTCATTAGACCAACCCACATACTAAATATCATTGATGTACCATAAATAGTTACTGAGAAATTGATCTAATCAGAAAAACTTAACATGATCACGAGACCATCAAATTTAGGTCATGGACAAAAACCATCAACGATTACAAAGTTCGCCTCGTTATGGCACATTGTCTTCAGCAACCAAATTTTGCCTGGATGCTGACAAACTTTCAAAATTGCATGCATATGCAAGGTTACTTGAACCAACAAGCTATGAATTCGGATGTATACATTAATATTAGTCATTCATGCATAAAATGTAGGTTTAAGTGACCTAATTTTGTCTGAATGCTGACCTAACATCACAGATGCATGCAAATGCACATGCAAGATGACCTACAAACAGAGATGCATGCATGTGCAAGGTTAGATGATCCTACCATGTATAGTGACCGAGATCTGAACTAAGACGTAAACTTGAATGTAAGTCACTCAAGCGGAAAATGTAGGTCAAAGTGACTTAATTTTCCCTGGAGACTGACCTACTATCAGAGATATATGTATGTGCAAGGTTAGATGATTCTACCATGTACACTGACCGAGACCTAACTCGGACGTAAACTTGAATGTAAGTCAGTCAAGCAAAAATGTAGGTCAAAGTGACCTAATTTTGCCTGGATGCTGACCTTCCATCACAGATGCATGCATGGGCAAGGTTAGATGATCCTACCATGTACAGTGACCGAGTTCTGAACTCGGACGTAAATTTGAATGTAAGTCACTGAAACGGAAAATATAGGTCAAACTGACCAAATTTTGCCTAGGTGCTGACCTACCATCAGAGATGCATGCACATGCACAGTTAGATGATCATACTATATATAGTTACTGAGATATGAACTTGGATGTAAATTTAAATGCAAGCCACTCAAGCAAAAAATATAGGTCAGAGAGACCTAATTATATATGAGGGTGTGAGATAGCCCAAGATGCACCTGCATGCAAAGTTTGATGACCCTACCCTGCATAGTTACCAAGAAATATACCCAAATCCGGACACGGACGTGGACGCCAGGATACTCCAATAGACCCCTCAACTTCGTTGAGGCGAACTAAGAGGCGAACTAAAAACTTAACATATTCATTGGACCGTGAAATTGAGGACACAGACAAAAGCCCTGTAGCAGACTGTCATGTACTACTCAAGACCAACCTACATACCAAATATCATTGATCTTCCACTTATAGTTACTGAGAAAATGACCTAATCACAAAAACTTAACATGTTCATTGGACCATGAAATTGAGGTCACAGACAAAAGCCATTTAGCAGAATGTCATGCACACCAAGACTAACTTACATACCAAATATCATTGACCTACCACTTATAGTTACTGAGAAAATGACCTAATCACAAAAACTTTACATGTTCATTGGACCATGAAATTTAGGTCACAGAAAAAGCCATGTAGCAGACTGTCATGTACTACCCCAGACCAACCTTCATACCAAATATCATTGACCTACCTCTTATAGTCACTGAGAAAATGACCTAATCACAAAACTTAACATGAGTTTACGCCGCCGCCGCCGCCGTCATCATACTTTGTACGCCTATGTCTCGCTTTCCGCGACTTTCATCGCGGGCGAGACAATAAAACCTGGACAAAATAAATCGATTTTTGTAATTGGTATTACTTTAGTAAATTTCCATGAAAAATGCCCACTACCATATAAATTCTAATAAAACCAATCAAACTTGACCAAAACTCTGTTATATCATCTACGTGGATAACGAAATTTCAATTTAAATGTAAAAACATTAATATGTACATGAAAATTCGAAATTCGACCAATTTAAAAATCTCCAACAGATCAAGATTATTTAACAAGACTTGGTCTACCATATTATTCTACCTTCATAGATAAGAGTTGTCCCGCTTCGTACGTTTTCAGATTTATCAAGCTATAAAAATTCCAGATTCACATAAAATTTTTAGATTTTTACTCAAATTTAACGCTTTTATATGTTGATTTCTCTGTAATGGCAGACATGACACCCATCATTTTTGGCACATATGTGCAGATGATCGTCGTGTTTCCGTTAAAATTAGAATATTTCAAAAATGCAGGTAAGTAATTTCATATTCAACAAAAATGTCTTAAATTTGTGACCCTTTTTATTCCATTTTTAAGGCCGACAAATTTTAAAATCCAATAGATAATAAGTAACATTCTAGCTAGTAAAACAAAATTTTAGGGCTTGACTTTCACAAAAATAGCTTTTTATCAGGATATCAGAGTCTCTTACTAATTTCTATAAATTTAAAGATCCCAAATCTAAGAATTTGCTATAAGGTACCCCTTCAAAACGAGAAATTACAGAAATCGTGACCAGGACTTTCTACGACAATGAAAAATATGAAATTTAATAATAATTCCAACCTATAAGACAAAAATTAGTCGTGTTATATTCCGTTAACCCAAACTCGCAAACTAAGCGTCTTTTTGGACATTAGGCACCCTACGACTAGTTTTAAACAAAATTTCAAGTTTCCAAATAAAATGAGTTTTCGGGCAAGCACTAAAGAACTGGCCATACAGCTCATTTAAACTATTGCAGTTAGGGTTAACATATGTGTTATGGTCTCATGTTCATTTACCCCATATCCTTTCGTAAAATATTTAATACCGGAGTTTGTCTTTTATTGCAGTGTGGAGTTGGTAAAACAATTTCCCGTGGTATAGATGCATGCTCTTTATTTTTCTTAGATATGGTGTACTTGTACATGAGATAATATCTCATGTGTACACTTTGTTCAATTACTATTATCTAAATTTGTGTAAATTCTAAAACCTAAGGATTAACTCCCTCCATCGTAGTTTTGTCCTTAGCTATAGTTGATACTACTGATTATTCGGATTTCTTTTGGTTTTATACATTTTAATCATTTTTTTTTAAATTATGGATTTCCTTTGTTTGGGTTCTAGTGCTGCTGATGAGGAATTAATTTCCGAAATGGTCATACAGCTCATTTAAATTATTGCAGTTGGGGTTAACATATGTGTTATGGTCTCATGTTCATTTACCCCATATCCTTTCGTAAAATATTTAATACAGGAGTTTGTCTTTTATTGCAGTGCGGAGGTGGTAAAACAATTCCCCGTGGTATAGATGTATGCTCTTTATTTTTCTTAGATATGGTGTACTTGTACATGAGATAATATCTCATGTGTACACTTTGTTCAATTACTATTACCTAAATTTGTGTAAATTCTAAAACCTAAGGATTAACTCCCTCCATCGTAGTTTTGTCCTTAGCTATAGTTGATACTACTGATTATTCGGATTTCTTTTGGTTTTATACATTTTAATCATTTTTTTTAAATTATGGATTTCCTTTGTTTGGATTCTAGTGCTGCTGATGAGGAAGTAATTTCCGAAATGGCCATACAGCTCATTTAAATTATTGCAGTTGGGGTTAACATATGTGTTATGGTCTCATGTTCATTTACCCCATATCCTTTCGTAAAATATTGACTACTGGATTAGCGAATACCCTCGCCAACTAACAGCCCACCAAAATACCAAAGTTACTGTTGATTTCTGCATATTACCATTTCGACAACTTGTGTATCTTCAGTGCAGTTCAAATCAGAACATTTGGAAATCCATATACCGACATGTGTAAAAGCTGATAGAGAACAAATTGCCAAGAGGATCTAAATAGAAAAGCCGAAATCTGCTAAGGACTGAGCTTTGCGAGAGTTACATACTTTTTTTAGTTTTAAAAAAAA